>NEWO01000004.1:5084994-5101059 GCA_003013225.1 Phalaenopsis aphrodite
CGGCACAGCGGGCGGAACAAGGAGGGGTTGTCTTCGATTTGGGCGTCTTTCTTGTTAGAAGAGGTATGATGCGTTTTCCTTGTTCGTTTTTCACCTTCTCATTCCCCTTTCTCCGCTAATGCTACGGCGGGAAGGCGTTTGGCTCATGTTCTCCATTGAGAGGGCTCTCTGGAGAGAGCGCCTCTCCAGCTAGTCTTCTCTCTTATATCCTCGAAGCATTAGATTTGTGTCTTTAAAAGAAGTCCCCAACTCTCCATTTTTTCTGAAAAGTTCTGTATATTCAAATTTCGGATAACTTGAGGGAATTAAAATCTAGGGTTTAGGGTGGCAACATGTTTGGTTATTTGTTTTTAAGAGGAATTTTTTTTTTTAAATCGGTTAAATTCAGTAAATCCAACAAATGATGGGATTTAACAAAGCTTACATTCAACCAGATTGGGAAGAAATAAGATTTTATTAAAACAATGGGATTTAAAGATCTCCATATTACTATTTCGCAGGAGTTAAGCTAAATATTGCTTACTTACTGCCTAAATAGAGTACCAAAGAGCTTCTAAAAGTTGTTGATTGTTTAGTTTACTTTTAGTTGATGTAATCATGATGCCTAATATCTTTTTAATGCAATTTGTCGTAGATGAATTTCACACAAAAATAATTTAGAAAAGGGGGAGGGGGAGGGGGGGATGTTGTATTTACAAAAGGGGCGGGGTATTTACATACGTAGCGCTCAATTTTTATGGATGTATGTATCTCACACAAAAATTTCCATTTTTACACGCATAGCCCCCTCACTTCTTTCATCACATCAAAAATAGCTCTAATTACATTTTTTAATGGTCAAATCCACCTTTTCATACATAGGTAAAGTGTTGTGCATATAAATATGAAAGTTTAGATGTGAGATATGCAAATATATTAGAATTGAGTCTACATATGTAAATTTCCACACAAAAAAATGATCTTCCTTTAAATGTAATCTAAATATTCAAGAAATTCATGCCAAATTTTAATTTAATGTTTAATTCAACTCAAATAAATCCACAAAAAAATTAAACCATAGCGAACCGCAAATGAACTAAGGGTTTGTTTGGGAAGCTGCAACTTATTAATAAGCTGATGATAAGCAGCTGTCACAGATAAGTTGCCGCGCAACAACTAATTTGGATAAACTGGTTGCTTATTTGGTTTGTTTTGTTAGAAAATAGTTGTTTTGCAGCTGTCTCTAGACAAATGATGATTCTACCCATGTGCAATAATGTTGTTTATAGCAGAACTGTCATAACAATATATTTGATACTTAAGAAGTAGAAAATCACTTCAGAACAGTACAAAAAATAAAATATACACATCACTTAACAATTATTATTAAGATTGCTAAAAAACAAAAAAATTATTAAAATTACATTTAAAATTTTGATAATATTAGTTTTAAAATGCAGACAACATATGTCACAAGCTACGTTATTTTCCAGGGATACCATCCAACCTCGATCATTGTCGGCAATAGCATCTATCGGACTGTTTGTCTACCGGAAGAAGTCACACTTCTCCGTGATTCTCCACGGGCACCTATGGAACTGTCTCTCATAGTTATGCGTCTGACTTGACGTCAACACACATTCCACAGCCCAAACCTCAATGAAACACTCACAACACACGCAGCCCCACACTGTTATGCATCAATGAAGCACCACACCCAAACCTTAAAGAAGCGCCATAGGCTACACCTAATTTGAGGCAATTCAATACAGGGCATCCTCAACACTGTCATACATTAATGAAGCACCCACAACACACCCATCCCGCAGCTCAACCCTCAATGAAAACACCCACAACACAAAGCCCCACACTGCTATGCTTCGGTGACGCACCACATCCAAACCTCAATGAAGCACCACAACTCACAACCCACATCTCACATGAGGCAATTAAATACAGGGCACCCCCAACAACCCCAAAGCACACATTACACCCACCAGCAAATAGAACTCAGCCACAGCCCCAAACCACCACACACTTCTATACCAGCACACAACACCCAATCATAACCCCATACCACACCACTGCTATACATCAAGGAAGCACCACACCCAAACCTCAATGAAGCAATATATACATACACAACACCTGAAACATTGCCATCTCCAAGTGAGGCATTATCTTTCATCCATTTTTCAATTCATAGCTCTAACATAAAAGAAAAAACTTTGTAGTATTGAATAGATGCAATTGCAAACAGGCCGCCCTTACCTCTATTTTACAAATGGTCACTCAAACAACAAATGAATTGATGAAACCACATCCCATATTTTTTATTTGAGGTACTTACATACAAGACACCGAAAAAATGTGGTTGAAGGTCAAAATGGCACGCGAGTAATATGCCCACGAAAAAATGCGGGCTGTGGGGTATATCCCACGGCCTTGTTTATTAATAAACTACAGACGACTTATTCGATTAAGCAGATCGAATGCAACAACCAAATGGTCCTTCAGGCGTTTTCAAAACGCACCGCACCTAATAAGCTGCTCTAAACGGGCACTAAGTTTCACGTTAAAAAATGAACTTAGATTAATCATATTTAACTAAATTAAGGCAGATTCACTACGAATAATACCAAATTATTTTGAAGAGAAGAAGTACAGAATTTAGCAAGTGGAAATAATCAGGCCTTATGTTATTACAAGGACCCCATTTAGCTAGAAAATAGACATTCACTCTTGCAATGCCATCAAAGAACTACAAATCTAACAAGCATACCAAGAATGAACTGAATTTGAATTTATCAAACCAAATTTTTCTTAAAATGTCTCAAAATTCCTTAGTTATAATCATAGAAATTTTCACATGATCGATTTTTTTTACTTTTCATGGGTACTAGATCATGTAAGAGGTCAGCCATCATCTATTCAGGAGAAAGGCTTGAAGGTATATCCATAAAATTGATGGTACAATAGTAAACAGAACTCGTAAATTTAACATATCTCAACATGCATGAAACTAGCATTATATGCAAATAAAGCAATTCAAATAAAACTTCTAAAAGGTACAAATAACAACACATGATTAACAAAGAAACTCCCATGTTTTCATCCTAAAATTATATCACCAAAACTCATGCACCGGACTTGAACCAATGATTGAACTAATTCTATATCAGAAAATGAGAACTAGTGATTGAATCAGGAGAATTTCAGAACATTATTTTAAATCCACTAAACCAAACAAATTTAGTGAATCAGAATAGTAGAGAATGCATCATATGCTTCTTGATCACATAATCACGTTTATATTTAAATCCTAAACTGAAACAAAAACTACTAAAAAAGAAAAACAAACCATAACTTTTCATATTGCTAATTTGCTTGCCGAACGATACAAAATCAGTGTTTGCGACAGTCCAAAATCAAATATTTCCATCAATATGTCTATGTTTGATTCTTATTTTAGGATTAGAAATGTTTTATGTAAATATACTGCTATTTTGAAGTAGGAATGCATACTTATTATATCCCTAATGACTAGGAGACAAATTGGAGCTTTCTTCTCTTGCTGTGGTGTGCTTATGTATGGAGCGCATTATTTCGTCTATGATTGTCATATATTTATCCAATTTATTACCTCTTACTATATTAAGTTCCGGGTATCACAAGACACCTCAAATATTTATTCGATCCCCTCGTGACTTCTTTTATTGATTCTAGTCCCCCTGTGTTAAAACATCATTTGTTTAATCAGCAATTTATTGTATTACTTGATTGACATGGGTTGCCAATAATGAGCATGTATTTATCTTGTTTTTTCGCTCATTGAGTTTCAGTGACATAGTTGATGTTGCTGTTAGTGTTTCATCGGTTATTTTGTAGATTTTTAGATTTACTCTATAACAAATTTTAAGTCCTACATATGAAGTAGAATCTTGCATCTGTTGTTGTTTATATTAGCTATTTTGATAAATGTTCTTTCATCTTGAGAAGATTACTTTTAGTGATTTTTGCCATTCGTGCAAGTCTGGTACACTGCAGTATGAAAATTCACTTCACTTGCGTAGAAAATCATGTATATCACTGGATCAATATTTGCCTGTAGCGATGCCAAAACCTACTAGCTCGAAGGCTTCATTTCTCAAGAAATAGAGGGAAGATTGAAGAAGAAGATGAGGAAGAAGAAGAAGAAAGAGGCAAATAGAGTGATTGAAGAAGGCTTTGAAGATTTTTTACTATTAATCTCCAAACACCTAAAAGAGAGAATCCCATAAATAGGCTTTTGATTTATAGGATTTTGGACATTTTAAGGAAGACCACCCATGAACTTTTTAAGGAATAAATAAAATGGAAATACATGATTGAATCATTACAGATATGCGTACATTATATTTAGAACTTCAACGAATTCATGTAGATTGCTCCTTAAGCTAGTGATTAAGGTTTAGCAGGCAGATGAGATGCGGTTCTTCAGAAGAGAATGCCATCTTTGTGATGATTTGGGTTTTTCGGTGGCAATTTCCTTCTGTGACTGAGCGAGTGACCAATTAGTTAATGCCAGTGGTTTTTTTAGTTAGGACAATTGTCTCTGATAAGTTTCTTAGTTTTCGGAGGACATTACACTGTGTGTGCTTTTGATATTGTCGAATCTTTTCTTATATCTGAGTGACCTTTAAACCCTGGGTGGATAAATAACCACCCCTGTTAACTTATATTGGTTCCTGATAGTTACACCTCTATCTTTAGACATTTCAGGGTTGCACATAACATTTTGTCATGTTAGAACCTTTAAAAATTGTTTCAAGGAAGTTAGGCCACCTATGTTTGATTATTTGCTTATTGCGTTAGCTGAATACAATTAGGTTAGATGAACCTATTATATCTATAAATTGTCCTGATTGACCTTTTTATGTCGATGATGTTTACACTGCAAACTTCAATGTATTTTTTATATGTTAATATATTTTTTTTGACACTCTAAATGGCTTTTATGTATTTTGATTTCTAAACCACTTCACTCTAATTATTTCTCTCCATGTCTCAGTTCTCTCCATCACCTTCCACAAACATTATAGAACCAACCCCCCTCCCCCTCCACCTCCACCATGCTTCGTGTCGAAAACCAGTCTTTAAGAACCCATTACGATATCTTATCCGTAAATGAAGATGCAAGCTATGATCAAATACGAGAAAACTACAAAATCGCAGTCCTCCGTTCCCATCCTGATAAGCTCTGTGCCAGTCCTGTTCCAATTCATCCTACTAAAAATCGACAAGAAATATTTCTCAATGTTCAGAAGGCATGGGAGGTTCTTTCGGACCCCAAATCCAGACAAGATTACGACGATTTACTTCAAGCTTCCAGGAATGAAGCAGAAGTGGTTGATAATGAGATAAAGCTGGGAGAAATGGTGGTGCAGGTTGATGGTGATGGGAAGGAGCTCTCCTATCAGTGCAGATGTGGTGATTATTTTTTTATTAGCTCAGTTGAGCTTCAGGAATTAGGGTTTTCAGTAAAGACTTCTGGAGCTTCTGTGATTCTTCCTTGTGATTCTTGTTCTCTCAAAATCAGGGTTGTGATAGATGTGAAGGATGATTTATCAATGTATTTTTGATATTTTAGTGGGGCATTTACAGGCGTATCCACACAACTCTTTTGTATTTACATATCTGACACTTAAATTGTGCTCTTTTTTACATTTGTACTACCTAAATCTTTTATATCTCGTAAAAATGTGATGCATTTTCATGCTTAATTAAGGTGGCATATATATAAAAATTGAAGTTTGGGTGTTAGATATACATGAACTCTGATATTTACATGCATACCATTCAAATCTCTAACGTGCCGTAAAAAATGCCCCTATTAGTAACTCATGCGTAGGTTTATAATGTTGTCATGAATGTAAGTGTTAGATATGTAAATACATAAGACTTGTGAGGTACTTATGTAAATTTCCCTTCAGTTCTATGGAAATGGCTTGATGGGGCTTGGAAGCTGGAAGGAGAAACAATGTGTTACAGAGAGAGAGAAATTTAATAACGTGTAATAATAAGTGGTATATTTCTTTTCCTATTGATAGAACAGATAAATAGAGAACTTATTGCATACGGACACCGCATGCATCTTTGCATGTGGTGTCCGGTCAGGATATATTTCAATTTTTTTATTAAAAAAAAAAATTTAGGTGGGGCCCACCAAAATATATTCTAACCATAAGCGATCTACGGTCAGGATCGGACATCGCATGTACGTCCGTATGCAATAATTTTTCAGATAAATGAGATTCATTTAATTTTTTTTTTAAAAGTTATTATTTATTTTTCTGTCTGCTTTTGTGTTAAAAAAACAGATAACAAAATACATGATCATTTGGATTATTCTTATATTTTTGCAAAAATTTGCCTTTAAGAACAAAAATTTGAAAATTATAAATAAAATTGGTCTAAAATGCAAAAAAAATATGACTTTTTTTAGCTTATATTGGTGCCACTCAACATTTATATACGTTGAATGATTAACATTAGTTGTAAGTTAATCTTGACTTCTAGTATTTTTTTTTTTGAAGTCCCCATTTCTTACATATTTACATGTATAGCACTTAACACATTTTTTTCTTATATGAATATGTCACTATTTTAATTTTTAAAATGTGAAATACATCTTTTCATGTAAAAGAGAGATGGCATGTATGTAAAAATTAAAATTTAGGGTTTAGATATATAAATAAATAATAATTGAGTGACATGTAAATAGTGGAGGATCTTGGGCAAGTATTGATGCAGCTTATTAAATTTTAAAATAATGCTTTCAAACCACAGATAAATTTAGCATTAAGTTGCCTCTGTTGAAGCCTTAAAGGACTGCACATAAATCTCCACCAGTTTCTTCCATTTTCTTTTTAGGCATATATATATATATATATATATATCATGTTGAAGAAAAAAAAAGTTTCACAACACAAATTTTTTAAAAACAGCAAAAAAATGGTTCTCGAAATAGAAATGTTATGACGATCTGAAACACAAAACAGGCTGAAAGCTGTCTCAAACAGAACCTTCAATTAATTGGATTAAATATAGATATTGCATAATAAAAGCACTAAAAACATAAACTTTGGTAGCCTGCAAAATCCTTTCCTTTAAACTTCACATAGTGAAAAAAAAAATGAATTTATTTATTTTCCTTTCCATAAGATGAAGAAACTATACTTTTTTATCAAAATCATTAATGAATTACAATACTTAAATCAACAACATTAAATAGCAAACCACAAAATAAATTAGAAGCCGTAGTTGTGAACAAAATTATAATTATAGAGCCAGAAAACTGTATTGAATCTTACAAAACTTTCTTCACATCAAAGAAGCCAGATTTCTCCTCATTAGCTGCAGCAACATCTTGTGGAGAAGCAACTACAACCACAACTCCCTTATTTTTAACAGTCTCAACAACATCTGCAAACTCCTTGAAGTCCTTCAACCTGAAAATGAATGGTTACAGCTTAGGAATTTGCAGTAATTTCTGATTTAACCAAATAAAGACAAAAAAAAAAGAAGAAGAAGGAACTGAACCTCGTTGATAGAATTTCTTCGCGCCTTATCTCACGTTCCTCGTCCGTTACGCCCAACAAATGTCGGAGTAGACTGTTGATCAAAATTTTAAAAATGAAATACACATTCCCATGCATCAATTTAAAACACCAAAGTGCTATGTGTGTAAATATGAAAGTATAGGCGAAAGAAATGTAAATACATAAAACATCTATGCTAAAAATGTAAATTTCCCATTTCTTATCATCAAATTCTCGATGGTTTGATTGTGACAAGTGTAACGGCATTAGGTTACATAGTTCAAAGAAATCACATGGGCGACAGTTTCATAAATAGCAATGCTTCGAGCATTGTGTATATAAGGATGGATTATTCATTTATATAATGAGCAATCATGTGGAATGTAATTGTGGCACGAACCTGCTATAACCTTTCGCATCCGGCAACTGGTAAGCATCGACGTCTCCAATCGTACCAATAATTGCTTTCGTAAGAGAATCTTCGTCTAAATCGAGCTCCCTGAGAAAGGTAGCTGTCCCATCATACACCTCTAGCGTTTTCAACAAATTTGGATCTCTATAGGACAAGTAGGAGAATACTCCTGCCATATATAATGTAGAAATGATTAACCGAAAAAGTGGAAACGAGTTCACTCATAAGTCAATAGTGTATAGAAATCATTTAGTGTATCAATGGAAATTAATTTACTCCTAATGCAGCACTTTCTACACGTGTAACAATACATGAAACTGAAAGGAGTAAAGTGTAAAATTAGTCCACTGACTATTTAGATGGGAGTCATTTTAATCCTAGTTTATAAAAGTGTCAAATTGGTTCTTATATTATTTTAATGGGGACTAAAATAATTTTTACAGTGAACTATTTTAACCCATATTAAAAGAGTAAAAGATGAGAAGACAATGAGCAAACAAAGCACCTGAATGAGTGTCGAAGTCACAAAAGCCGCCATAAGCACCACCACTAACACGTACACGATCCCATAACCAGGTATTCCCAATGTATTTTGAAATTACATATGCGCTTCCATTGAGCTGATACCCTGCTTCATAAATATCACCAGCTTTCCCAACATAATTAACCTACGAACATGGAAGGATCGATGTCACAGATTTCGAAAGAAACTATGATTCATGCCACGAAAACAAATTGAAGACATATAAAGATAAAAAGGGAATTTATATATGTACCACCCAATTCATATGTATTTACATAACACCTAAAGTTTGCTTTCTACATTTATACCACCCAATCTTTTGTATCGCGTAAAAAACACCACCATTTTAACTTCTAAAAAGTGAAATAAGCCATTTAATCATAGGAAAGGTGATGTATATGTAAAACTTGAAATTTAGTTGTTAGATATGTAAAAACATAGAAGTGAGTGGTATGTATGTAAATCTTCCAGGATAAAACAAAAAAACTAGCTAGTAGAAAATCGTCTACACCTGTGTAGGAATAACAATGGCTTCATTGACCGGAGGAAGCTGGTTTCGCAAGGGGTCGGGTTCAGCAGATGCCGAGCTCGGGAGCAAATCAAGAAACTTAGTGACAAATTTTGTTGAGTGATTAAGGTTTTTCTCGTCAGCTGTCATGTTAACAAGGCAGCCTTTCCTAGAAAAGATGGATTTACGGATTTCCTCAAGCGATGAAGATATTTCATCCCAATTCTGATCAAGCCTTTTTTCAAGGTCTTCTAAGAAATTTAGGTAACTGTATGACAGCATGCGGTTAAGAAACTAGAGTTAAAACAAAGCATCAATAATTTATTCAAAACTATTATGTTTAACAAAATAAACTCTCCCATGCAAAACTTAAAATTTAGGAGAACTAATAGTGGCAGCAGTAAAGTTTCACCTTGTCAAAACCAACACTGAAACTTAATTGTAGGGTTAATATGAGAAAAATGAAAACATTTAGGCACAGCAAGTTCATCTGAAGATGTTGACCGAGTTAAATCACAAAACTACAATACTCATTCCACGTCATTCTTTCTTCTGAAACTCTATCGCACAAGGGTGCGACACAACACATTAGAAATGAAAAAACTAACTGAATTAGCTTGCACTGATCTGTTTACATCGTAGTTCGATGAAACAACGGTATGTATTGTGCAAAGGGCACAGCAAACTAGAGCTGAAAACAAATGAGTAAAGCATCAAAATGGTTCCCTTGTTCCTTGTAGTGAGCCATTTTAGTCCTAGAGTCTATAAAAGTGTCAATTCCTTGGTGCATGCTTTCCGCTGATCATATCCTTCTTGTAGATAAGATTAGAGGAGTTTGCAAAAAACTCGAATTATGGAGGTTTACATTGGAATCTAAAGGCCTTTGTATGAGTAGACCTAAAACTGAGTACAAAGAATGTAACTTTAGTAGTAGTAGTTTTAGTGGTCGAGTTGTAACTATGGGTGATCAAATCATTAAAAGGTGTGAACGTTTTAGATATCTCAGGTCTATTATTCAAAGTGACAGTGATATAAATTGGGATGTTATTAGTAGAACTTAAAATTGGTTGGTTGAAATGGAGAAATGCATCGGGTCTATTGTGTGATAGAAAAGTATCGCTTAGACTGAGGAAATTTTTATAAGAAAATGGTGAAACTTGCAATTCTTTATGGCGCAGAATGTTGGCCTTTAAAAGAAAAACATAAACAAAGTTAAGTGTTACTAAGATGAGAATGCTTAGGTGGATGAGTGGCTAGACACTTGGAGACAATGCGAAATGAATCCATTCGTGAAAGGGTTGGTGTAGCTCTAATGGCAGACAAGATTAGTGGGAGTCTTCATAGATGGTTTGGTCGCATTAAACACCGACCATCTAATGACTTGGTTAGGAGAGTAGATGCTTTAGATTGGACTTATGCAAAGGTAGACTCAAAAAGACTTGGGACATATTGTATAAAAATGATCTTAATCTATCAGAATTAAATGAAAATATGACTCCTTATAGGACACAATGGAGAGAGGATTCATGTAGCCGACCACACTTAGTGGGATAAAGGCTTATTGTTGTTGTTGTTGTTGTTGTTGTATGAACTCTGTGACTAAACTGGCCCCACATAACTAGTCAAGGGACTATTTTGACACTTTACTCGAAAACAAACCAGAAGGAGAAGATATGTTGAATAAGCTAAAAGGAAACAAACCTAATACCACCCATCTGTTCAGAAATCCATCCCGCAACATTTAGTTTAGCATCCATTCTCGCAGCTGCAATCCCATGTCCGCTGCCTCTTACTCGGCTCTGAGAATAAGCATAATAAGGAAACCTGACAAAAATCATTTGAAAGAAAAAAACATGGGCATTGGCATACATACCTACTAATTCTTATGTAATCACATGCCTAACACCTAAACTTTACTTTTTACATGTGTACCGCCCAACTCTTTCATATCACTAAAAAAATGCAATTATTTTAACTTTTAAATAGTGAAATACACCTTTTCATACATAGGTAAGGCGGTATATCGGTAAAAATTGAAGTTTAGGTGTTAGATATGTAAATACATAGGAATTGATTGGTATGGATAAAACTATGTACCTCCATTCTAGCTTTGCTTTGAGAAACAAACTGCTTGAAGCGTTGCAGATCAGTGAATTGAACATCCTGAATAATACAATTCATCTGTAGAAAACATACCGAATCAGCGCAGAAGAGGATAAAGGTCATCTTCACTGGAGAAATTTTTAACTTCTAATGTGAAACAAAAAAGATGGAGTAGATAGGTCCAATAAATTTGACTGAGAAATGCAAATTAAAAAAAACGATTATTGAAGCTATCTAAGTAAGCAAAACCAAAAAACTAGAGATGCAATTATCTTTATTGCAGTTATTTAGTTTTATTTTTATCCTATGTTTTGCGCATATTATGTTTCGTTATTAAGAGAACATGGACACGGAATTAGAGATTGCAAAATGAGGCACAAAAGTGTCATATAACTACCTATAAGACCTAAATCCAGCCAAGAAGGTTAACATATACATCGACATAACTAATATTAAATGTGTTGATATAACATAATATATGCTCTTCCTCATGGGTGGAACCTAGCTATTATGTCCAGGGTGGGTTTGGAACTAAGCTATGTCCAAGTTGGGCAATTGTGAATTTGAGATTTCTCTATATAAATAATAAAATTAAAAAATATATATTATGTACCTCATAAAATTTAGTAATTTTGTCCCTCGCTATATATTTTTGCCCAATACTTAAAAAAAATGGTAATTTTGCCCACCCTAAAAAATAAAGCACGTTCTGCCCCCGCTTCTCCTAATATAATATACAAACAAAATTGTTCCCTATATGGTCTAAAATAGGATCCACGTCGTTGATTTGATAAATTTCAATCAATCCAATCTTTCTTTTCAACAAAATAAATACGATTCATCAATATTTCACCACTAAATATCTAAAGCAGAAGTGTCATTCTTTTGGTTTTTATTAAAGGCATCATTATTACAAGGGCAGATTTGGCTCTAAATATTTGTCTACATAGCACCTTCGGCCCATATTTCATATGAAAAATCTTGGGATCCTCACATAGTTTTTTGATTTGGAATTAGACATCAATTCCTCAAGTAAATTTGTAAAATAACATATATAGAACAACAACAACAAGCCTTTATCCCACGAGTTGGAAATATGCATAACCTAAATTCCTAATCTAACATATATATACAAAGAAAATTACTTTGTCAAGCCTTCATAATAAGTTTTCTGTGAATACTTTGTTGGATATCACAGTGAGATACTTTCTTTGCAAATAAACAATTGGTCGGTATTCTAAAGTATTTAGCCATTACTCGATTAGATTCTTTCTTTGCAAATCAACAATCAATTTCTGTTATTCACCAAACTATTTGATATATTAATGGGACGCCAAGTCATAATTCATTCTTTCTTTATGGTTCTCATCTCCAATTGGAGGGATACAGTGATGCAGATTAGGTTTGAATGTCTTGAAAATCATCAATCTCACACAAGATGATAAATCTTTCTTATTGATTCTTTGATCTTATGGAAAATTAGACACAATCATGTGTCTAAATCATCTGCGAAGAGCGAGTATCGTGCAATGTCTAAATATGTTCATAAACTATATGGCTGCTAAAGCATTAATATTTATTATATTGATATCTCCCCACAAATTGATGTTAGTTTGTCAAAAAGCATAGTTTTATTTGCAAGAAACTGATGTTTCTGCATAGATGATGCCTTCATACATGTCTATGATTTGAAAATTTATAAAGTTATGTGAGAGAGTGACAAGCTGAACATCAAATGCTTCCCCAATAGAAAATTTTTGTGGCCAACCTCAATACATTTGGTTCTCTCATAATATTCCAAATTAAGGACAATTTAGATGGCACTATAATTATGGACTTTGTAGAGTTTGAAATTCCATGTCAACATAAAAAATATTAGTTATATTGATATCAACATAATTAATATCAATTAATCAGCATAAATTATGGTTAGCCACCTCATCGATCAATGCACATAGGAATGCCAGCCTATCAATCCGTATGCATTAATTTATTGTAATTAATTATAAAGCACCTGATTGTATATATTTCCTACTAACTCTTCTAGGGTTATATAAACATGGGTCAAATGTTAGGATAAACTCGAGAAACTCAAGCATCAAACATTGCCTCTCACTGTTTGTCATGGTCTCAAAGCAAGGGCTCTTAGCCTTTGTCTTTTTCGTTTAGATCTCATGAGGGATTTTAACTTTTTTAAAAAAAGGTTCTATAAAGTATCAATCAGGAATAAAAGAAATCATAATAAAGAGTTTCCTTCTTCGCAATAATGCAAAGAAGGAAATATTATATTTGCATGAATTATCTCCTTTTTAGCTGAATATTTAGATTATGAATATGTATTAATTAAGTTACTTAAATTAGATTATACTGAATATTATTTACCTAAAATAGATTGTACAAACTACTATTTATTGGAATGAAAGCAAAGGAAAAGACATTCAGCCTATTTGCTCAAAATATTGTCATGGTATCAAAAGCCTGAATCCTTGAAATTTTGTCCTTTGTTATCTTTGTTCGGCATCTTCGACAGCTTCCTCGTCGGAGAGGTCGTTCTTGTCTTTGAGTTCTGCGGAATCTTCGTCCGCTTTGTTTGAGTTCTATAGCTGCTTCAAGCCGATCGCCTTCGATCGGACCTCTGGTGCTGAGTTTACGACTGGTGCGGCATCTCCGGACATCTCCGCTCGCTCTGGTGCGGACATCTCTGGACTTCTCCTCTGGTGCGGCATCTTCGGATATCTGCCGTTCGCTCCCGCTCGTTCGATCATCGCATCTGCCGCTCGTTAGATCTTTGTTCTTTGCATCTGCTCCGCGATCGATCTCTCTCGATCATTCGATCGATCGTCCTGCACCACTCCGCGATTTTCGCATCTGCCGAAGTTCTTCGCATCTATCGAGCCTCGATCTCTCCCGATCGTTAGATCGATCATCAAGACCTAGCCCTTGGATTTGAATTTTATTTATTTTAAAATGTCTTCTGAAATCTTAGTTATCAAATTTACGGGAAAGAATTATGCCGCATGTGAATTTCAACTCAGAATGTTCTTAAAAGGGAAGGAGCTTTGGGGTCATATTGATGGATCTACCCCAGCCCCTACTGAGACAAAAGATCTTGGTCAATGGGAAGCAAAGGATGCACGGATTGTTACCTAGATTTTGGGATCTATTGAGGCTCATATGGCGAACAATTTACGATCATTTTGCACAGCTAAAGAAATGTGGGAATATCTGAAACGTGTTTATAATCAAGATAATTCTGCAAAACGCTTTTAAATGGAACTTGACACGAGTAATTTTAGTCAGGGTAATCTTTCAATCGAACAATACTATTCTGGTTTTTTAAATTTATGGAGCGAATATAGTTGGTCAAATTGTGGATAATTTCAAGTCATTCATGAAGAAAGTCGTCGAGATCAGTTCTTAATGAAACTGAGACCTGAATTTGAAACTGCTCGAACTGGGTTGCTGAACAGAGATACGGTTCCATGTTTGGATGTTTGTTTTGGGCAATTACTGCGCGAAGAACAAAGATTGACAACACAAGCTACTATCAGTACAACAGATGGATCAACAGAAATAATTAATGTTGCATATATTGCTAAGACCAAAGGGAAGGGGCCAGTGCAGTGCTACAGCTGCAAGAAATTTGGTCATATTGCACGGAATTGTGAAAATAAAGTCTGTAATTATTGCAAGCAAAAGGGACATACTCTTACAGAGTGTCCAACATGACCCCAAAATCGCAAACCACAAGCACTTCATGTCACAGTATTTGACAATCCTGCCTCGACTTCTACTGTTGTTGACAATAATCAATCAACTTTCACACCCTATATGGTTCAACAGATGATTCTCTCTGCATTTTCTGCTTTTGGCCTTCAAGGGAAAGGTAAAACTATTTCTTCAGTTACTTCTCCTTGGTTTGTTGATTCAGGCGCCACAAATCATATGACTAGCACAGCTGAGCTATTGCATAACCAACGACCGTACACTGGTACTCAACGTATTCAGGTTGCTAATGGAAATAATATTCCAATTACGACAATTGATGATATTAACTCATCATTCAAACATATTTTAGTTTCTCCTAAATTATCTACTAACTAACTCTCGGTTGGTCAAATTGTGGATCATAACTGTGAAATACATTTTTCTCGTGATGGTTGTATTGTGCAGGATCAGGTGTGGGGGAAGGTGATAGAGAAGGGGCCTAAAGTGGGCAGACTGTTTCCATTACAATTTATTGTTCCTCAGAATATTTCATTAGCATCTTCAGTTGTTGAGAATAAGACAGACATCTGGCATAAAAGACTAAGTCATCCAAATGATATGGTGTTGAAGCATTTACATAAAAATGGTGTTTTTTATAGAGATAAGAGTTTAGTAGTTGATTGTTCTGTTTGTAAATTTGGAAAAAGCAAAACATTACCTTTTCCAATTTCAGGCAGTTGTGCCAATAAATGTTTTGACATTATTCATAGTGATGTTTGGGGAATTACACCTGCCAATTCACATGCTCAATATAGATATTTTGTGACATTTATTGATGATTACAGTCGATTTACTTGGATCTATTTTTTACGTGACAAAACAGAAGTATTTACTGTATTCCAAACATTTTTAGCATATGTTGAAACTCAGTTCTCCGCTCGCATTAAAGCCTTACGTTCTGACAATGGCGGTGAATACATGTCTCATGAGTTTCAAGCATTTCTTCAGAACAAAGGGATCATTTCACAACGGTCATGTCCCTATACACCGCAACAAAATGGAGTTGCTGAACGGAAAAATCGACATCTATTGAATACTGTGCGCACATTACTGATAGAATCTTCTGTTCCAGCTAAATTTTGGACTGAAGCTTTATCTACTGCAGTTTATCTCATTAATCGCTTACCATCTAAACAATTGAAGTATGAGTCTCCCTACTATCGAGTTTTTGATAAACACCTTAATTATCATA
>NEWO01000004.1:5101133-5126525 GCA_003013225.1 Phalaenopsis aphrodite
CCTGCTCATGAACGTCATAAATTGGCAGCACAGTCAGTTTGATGTGCCTTTATGGGGTACAGTCCTAAACATAAAGGTTTTGTATGTTATGATTCGATTAATAGTCGATGACATATTTCTCGAAATGTGATTTTCTTTGAACATGAATATTACTTTCAACATCATATGTCCACATCAGATACAGTTATACTTCCACAATTTGATAATCTTTCTGCTGATAAATGGTTCAAACCAGACATTGTCTACACACGACGCCTGCCCCCTTCACCTTCAATCCTCTCAGACCCTGATCCAGAAATTGCTCCACTAAGTATTCGACGATCAACCCGACGTATCTGTCCTCCAGATAGATATGGGTATTCTGCAATTTTAACTAATACTACTGTTCCTACCTCTTATTTTCAAGTTGTTAAACATACTTGTTGGGTCAAAGCCATGAAAGAGGAACTTCAGACACTTCAAGACAATCACACATGGGATATTGTTTCACGTCCTACAAACGTTAAACCCATTGGTTGTAAATGAGTTTATTCTCTTAAACTCCGATCTGATGGCTCTCTTGACAAATATAAGGCAGGATTGGTAGCTCTTGGCAATCGACAGGAATACGGGATTGATTATGACGAAACATTTGCACCTGTGGCTAAAATGACAATTGTCCGACTGGTGTTATCTATTGCTGCATCTAAAGGCTGGTTCTTAAAGCATATGGATGTTAAGAATGCATTCTTACATGATGATCTCAAAGAAGACGTCTATATGACTCCTCCTCCAGGCTTATTTTCTACACCTTCACATGATGTTTGTAAGCTCAAACGGTCTCTATACGGTTTGAAACGGGCTCCACGGGCCTGGTTTGAAAAATTTCGCAATACCCTTCTTAGTTTCTCTTTTATTCAAAGCCAGTATGATTCATCATTATTTCTTTGCAAGACTAACAAGGGAATTGTTTTGTTATTTGTATATGTTGATGATATTGTCATCACAGGATCTGACGATCAATTGATGTCTCAGCTACAAAAACGTCTTCAGGGTTCTTTTCATATGAAAGATTTAGGGTCATTAACTTATTTCTTAGGACTCGAGGTTCACTCTTCTGCCACTGGTATTTTTCTTCATCAGCACAACTATACGAAGGGACTTATTGCTTTGGTTGGTCTTCAAGATGGTCGCTCTACTGATACCCCTTTGGAGGTAAATGTCAAATATCAACAGAATGATGGTGACTTTCTATCTGAACCATCTCTATATAGACAACTGGTCGGCAGTCTCAATTATCTGACTATTACGCGTCCTGATATTTCATGTGCAACAAGTTAGTCAATTTATGCAAGCCCGCCCCCTACACATTTTCATTTAGCTGCAGTTCGACGTATTATTTGATATTTGAAAGGTACTTCTCATCGTGGTTTGTTCTTTTCTGCAAAGTCTCCTATCACCTTAACAATCTATAATGATGCTGATTGGGCTGGTTGTTCTGATACGCGCCGATCTATTACTAGATGGTGCATTTTTCTCGGCAACTCGTTAATCTCTTGGAAGAGCAAGAAACAAGATTGAATGTCTAAGTTATCTACTGAATCTAAATATCGCGCTATGTCCTCTGCTTGTTCTGAAATCATTTGGCTTCGTGGAGTGTTGGCTGAGCTTGGTTTTCCTCAGTTTGAGTCTATTTCTCTTCATGCAGATAATACTAGTGCTATCCAGATTGCTGCAAATCCCGTTTTTCATGAACGCACGAAACACATTGAAGTGAACAGTCATTCCATTCGAGAAGCCTATGAAGAGGGTGTTATATCTCTTCCTCATATCACTTCTGATCTTCAAACGGCTGATATATTTACTAAAGCTATATCTCGACAACATCATCAGTTTCTTGTCAGCAAATTGATGTTTCTTGATCAGTCAGCATCAATTTGAAGGGGATATCAATCAGGAATAAAAGAAATCATAATAAAGAGTTTCCTTCTTCGCAATAATGCAAAGAAGGAAATATTATATTTGCACGAATTCTTTCCTTTTTAGCTGAATATTTAAATTATTAATATGTATTAATTAAGTTACTTAAATTAGATTATACTGAATATTATGTACCTAAAATAGATTGTACAAACTACTATTTATTGGAATGAAAGCAAAGGGAAAGACATTCAGCCTATTTGCCCAAAATATTGTCATAAAAATCTAAAAGGATTCAAGCATTGCTATTTGTCATCAGACCCTCAGTACACTTACCAATTTAGATTCCATTCTTCGATCAGGCAGTCTTCTTATTAAGCTTGCTAATTCCATAATCTCTATGCATTGATTAGTTTCGGTTTTGATCTTCCGTGAACCATTTGGCTTCTCTTACTCTCCAAGATTCAAGGATTGATAATTTCTCAAATCGGGGCTAGAGCCAACATATATACACCATCAAAAACCAAATTCTCATCATAAATTAAACATAACTACTATTATTTGATACAAGATACTCATTACCTCAGAAGAATACAGCAACCACCAAGAATAACCAACAAACCTAGCGAGAGAGACCAAATCAACCACTTGGCTTCCCTTGTGCAATTCTGATCAATGGTTCGACCCAAAATCAAGCTACTAATCTCTCAGTGATCACCCATTAGATCTTACAATAGCAATAAATTATCCGTTTGCTTTTGCGAACAGCTTTGTTTTTCTCGGTTTCAATTATTCAGATCAACTCTACTACAAGGTATATAGCAACATCCTAAATCTCAGTAAATCATCACATTCCAAACAATTTATTGCTCGTTGTGATAAGGCATTCTAATCATGGCAAATATATCAAATATAAAAATAAATAATTTGGATATTTTGGCATGCAACTCATGGTAAAAATTATTCTGCAAGTGAATTTCAACTTGAATTATTTGTTAGAGGAAAATAATTATAAGGACGTTGTGAAATGATTCTTCTCCTTTGAAACAATCAGAATTAGCCTAATGGAGAAATAACAAGTATGAATGTTCGGATCTATGAACCAGGCAAATGATGTCAATCTAATGACATAAAAAATGGCAACAGATATGCAGAAATATTTACAAAAAGCTAACAATCAAGGTAATGCAGCCAGAGATTTGTAATTAGCATAAAAGATTGCTAATTACGCCAAAGAAGATCATTGTCCTTAAAGGTGCTTTAATAAATTTCCGGATAAGAGACAACAGCTTGCAACACCACCTATATTTTAACATCAAGCACCGCCAGAATGTTGTTGCAAATACAGCTCTTGGAAAGAGTAACGAAAAAAACATGCAACAGATATAATGTTACCTTTGCAAGCATTACAGGCATATTAATACTAATTGTGCAATTAAGGAGTGTTGAAATGACCACATAATCAAAAATCAAATTCTACACAAGCAAAAATTAATACCCAGGAAATTAGTTTAACGATCATGGACAAATCAAAAGTTGCTCCTTAGTGAAACAAATTATAATTAAAGCCATGTCTGCTTATAGCTTGAAGGTATAACTACCCTACTCTCTTCATCCTGAATTGTAAAGATCAATGCTTCTAAGCATATGATTGGTACTTCAAAACTCCTTCATAAAATCCAACCATAACATGAATCATCATTTATTCAGCTTACAAATGTCAGCCAATTAACCATTAAAGCTACTGGATATTTAGCCATACAATGAAAGATGTCCTTATGAAGATTTTTTATATGAAGTTGAAAAAACACTCAGCGCTCAAATACCTAGTATGCAGGGTATCAATGGTGAATAAAATAAAGAATTTTAACTAAATTATGCCATAACAAAGCATTTAATGAATATATTAGAAAGCTTCAAAAAAAAAAAAAATACACCATGCGGCCAACAGAAAATATTTTACAATAAGACTATCTACGAAGTAAATACACGTACCAGATTAAATAGATCCTCAACTTTCCCAGACATAGCTTTACCTCGTACGATAATACGAGTGCACGGATCCACTTTTCCCCGTACCGAAGAAGTGAAAGGATAAACTGAAATGCCTCCAGTTTTTCTTCCTATCAATTGATTAAGCTGGACAAAATCCATTTCCTTCGTACCCATCTCTAACAAAGACTGACTGGCACAAAACATTAAGATAACTAATTCAAACACCAAATAAACACATAGTTTAGGGGCTTCTTGGGATCACTTTTGTTTCTTGTATTTTTTTTTATGATTTTATTTGAAATAAAACATAATTGGTATGTTATAACATGTTCAGTTGTTTTCAAAAACACTCAAATAACTTTTAGATGATTTGAGTGTTTTGAAAAACAAGCTAATTTATTTTTTAGAATAAAAAATAAAAAAAAAGTAAAAGATCTAGTAAATAAATATGTTTTTTTAAGCAAAAAAATATAATAATAATAATAATAATGATCCCAAACAAGCTCTTAGAACCCGACAAGACAAAAGTGCTAAACAGCAGAAACAGAGCACTGTACAAAAACAAATAGCCATAGAAAAAGTTAAACCTGCTTACCAGAACAACGGAATCAGTTGGAGCAGTTCTTTCTTCACCGCAGACATATCAAAAACAACTTCAGAATAAACAACGTCATTTGTAAAAAGGTCATGATGCAAAACTTGCACTCCATTAACCTCGCCAATCTACAATTAGAAAGAATGCAACATTAATATTTTGTAAAATTACATCCAACATTCGTGAAAGCATCACTACAAGAATTTCAGAGAATTCATGGTTCTCAAGGTATTCCTACTTTATATGAAAATTAAATATCAAAGATAGAAAAGGCATCACATTTGTTGGGACGTGTGTGGGCTTCTTAGGGATGTCTTGCAATGAAAGACTTGGAACAGTTCTTAAAGCTTCAGGTGGATCCGGAGTTTCTTGCTTTAGACGAAGTTCTTGCGTAGCCCGTGCTAACTCAGCAAGATCCTCTTCTGTCATGCTTTCCTTAACCTTTTGAAGGATTTCTTTCTCCTCAGCTTCATCACGAGAGGCTTTTTCTGGATCAGGCTGTAATACAGAAAAACTTCATCAGAAATCAGAAATAAACAAGATATGTCCCAATTCAGTTACACACCTGCATTTCTATGGTAACACGGTGAGGGTTGTTCAATATGTACTTTTCTATTATTGGAGAAAAGACAGCTTTGGAACCTTCTTTAGCTATGCGTTCTTTCAAAGACTGCAATGGTTTCTCATACTTTAGTGGTTCGAATGGATCCCTATCATATATCCATTTTCCCTGTAGAACAGCACGGCGACAAAACTTAAAATACACTTAGCTTTATGAGTAAAGTGCCAAAATAGTGCCCTGACTAATTACATGAGATCATTTTAGTTCCAGAGTTTATAAAAATGCCAAAATTAGTCACCGTATTCTTTAAATTGGGGCTGAAATAATTCTGACGGAATATTATTTCAGCTTATATTAAAAAATCCTAGAGACTAAAATAGCACTTTTACATTGGGACTAAGTTGACGCCACTACAAGGAGTTAGGGAACTATTTTGACACTTTTCTCCTAACTTTATTACAAGCTATAAAGTTGCCAAGGTGGCTGTACAAGAATGCCATACAACGGAGCGAAGCATCAATGATAATCCTCGTGGAAAGGAACCCGTGTTATTTTCCCTCAGAGCAAACTCAATGGTATTCATTGACGCCTCTACTGCTTCAGTAGTAAAGCCATCCTTCACCAGATTTTCAAGTGTGTTTACGATCAACTCTTCGACCTTTTTAATGTCATCTTGTGCGACACCTTTTAATCCGACACTAAATTGTGGTTGGAGCAACTCATCTTCCACTCCGCCACCGACGATGGCATCTCCTAAACGACTTTCGAGTAGAACTCTTCGCAAAGGCGAAGCTGGTGTTCCCAGCAACAAATGATCCAAAAAACCGAGGGTGAGCTCAGTTTCCAAGTCCAAGGGACCATCCGATAGCAACCAGTTTACACAAACCATGTGCTTCTTCTTAAGATCGCCACCTTCGCCAGCAGGGTATTTTTCAACAATCCTTACTGGTTCTTTGAATAACTTTTGCGCTTCAACCCTTGACTCATTAGGGGTGGGACTTGCTTCGAACTGGTCGAGGTAAGCTGCACTATTAAAAGGTTCAGTAAAAATACGAAAGAAACAATGATAACATAACAGTGGAAACAAACTCTGACTTTAAGAATTGTGGAGAACGAAATATAGCACTGATCATATTTTATCCAAGATAAGCTTGGCTAACAAAGCACAATAAAACCATAAGAAACCATGAAGAACAATCTTAGAATTCAAAGAATCGAATTGCTCAAATGCATTTTATGATCGAATTTTAGGAGTATTTTTTCAGTGTCAACCAATGCATTTAGATAACCCTGTGAAGTTCATTCACCCTATGGAATATTATAAATTTTCCACTTAAACTAGCAGATATATGTATTTACATATCTCACACCTAAGCTTTCATATTTACACACATAGCAGTAAAAAATTTAATATCACATAAAAAATAACACTATATCATATTTTAAAAGTGAAATACACATTTCATGCATAGGTTTGAAGTACCAAAGAGCTGGATGCTTTAAGTTAGACAAGCATGAGTTCAGTTTTGGCATACCACTTAAAATACGCAGCCGTTCTTCTGGATCATCATCTCCATAGAACCATATCCTGGCATTGCTTGGATGGTAATACTTTCGGTGAAATTCCTGCAATAATCATCAGTCATCTCCATGCCCAATCAAACCAACTAAACAATTAGGGAAGCCTAATTGTAGCTCCAGGACTGCCCTCAATGAATACCCATGAGGCATATCCAATTAAAATCTCAGAAATGACTAGATAGATGTGTTACAAACCAAAACGATATATGTTATAAAATATATATTTTATGATCTCAATAGGATTATATATACATCTTTTATAGCTGATGGTTCTTTTCCTTTTGCAACCGTCTATATTCTATCATACTAGGTCCATGTACTAACATGATCACTTTAACCTAATACCAAGATATCCTCACGGTATCATGAGTCTAGTGTAGGAAGCTCGTTTTTTCAGTTGTAAAGTCTTAAAAGCCCAATAACTATGTTACTTCTTGATTTAAAAAAAGTAAACTTTACTCTAGTTTTTTTTCCCTCTTTTGTATATGTTTTTTTTTCCGATTCATGTATATATATATTATCGTATCAGTTCCATATCCTAACTTAATCCCTTTAACCTACCTGATAAGAACCTTCCACAGAATTTATGGCAAACACGTGTTTTTTATTCTAAAAATATCAAACATTCAACACAATACAAAAATAAGCACCTACAATTCAAGGGGTGGGCGATCTCTCCCAATTCCTACAATTAGAGAGTTATTATAACTCTCTACCAAAACCCTAAACCTAAGACTCCCAACAATAATCCCATACATAATCCTAACCCTAAACATATTAGTCATATTTATACTAAACCATAATAAACGACAAAAACTAAATGACGTGGGGCTGTCCACCTAAACCGACTTAGCCGGTTTAGGGAGGGAGTAGGAGGACAAGACATTGCTCATAGGGCTTGTAGTTTTCCAGCAGCAACCACCTTTACCCCCTTCTGCCTTGCAGCCGTAGTCCCCTTTCCCCCCTTGTCGCAGCGCCACTTCTTTCCCCTTGCCGCAACCCCAATTGTTCCCCCTTGCCCCAGCCTACCACCACACCGCCGCCTTTCTTCCTGCAGTCCTCCAAACTGCAGTCTACCTGATCACTGGTACCTTGCAAACCCCAGCCCTTCTCCCCTTCCTCCTGCCCTCCAACTGCACCCCTATTTTCCACCAACCGCAGCCACCTTTGCCAGCCCCGCTCGACACCTCAATTCCAACCCTAGTTCGGTGTTTCTATCGTGCTTTCTTTCGTTATTTCCTGCTTTCTGTTAGTATCAGTTGTAAACCCTATTCGATCTTCGTAATAACGTCCTGTTTCATTGTTGTTTGATAAACTCTGGTATCACTCAATTGCTCGTAGGCTAATAAAAGAAAATTTTGGTTTGATACCATTTGATAAGAATCTTCTTTAAAAATTATGGCAAACACATATCTTATTGCAAAAATATCAAAAATTCAACACAAATACAAAAATAAACACATACAATTGGATAAGTAAGCGATCTCTCCCAATTTCTACAATTCTAGAGGTAGGAAATCTCTCACAAACCCTAAACTTAAGACTCACAACCTAAACCTCATGCATAACCCTAACCCTAAACATTTTAGACAAAAGAAAATGAAAATGAAGTTTTACAAAACCTATGGAAATAAACTTCGAAGACTCTAGTATTGGGTTACGTAATGTTTAAATACTAATATATCATAGTATTTAGAAATCAACCAAAGTGGTTGTTAATCAATAAGAACAATCATCATTATCTTAGGAAGCATCAATTCATCATATGGAAAACAAAAAAAAAAATAATAAACAAGTTGTCTCCAGCATCCAGTCTATTAAAGGAAATGTGCCAAACTAGCCCTCGATTTCATTGCAATGTTGACCTTATTTTTAAAGAGGTCTTAGTCTTCTACTCCTGGAACCCAGGATCTAGCTTTAGAAGTTCCTTATTGACCATCATAGCGGATTTATAATGGAGCCCATCTCCCATAGAACTTCGAGCCACATCTTGACTCATTTTTGTGCAGACCTCGCATGACTAGTCCCAAGCACTCGACTCTTAATTGCAAGGGCTAAGGACTAACATGTAGAGGGCCTGAAAATGAGTTCTCATAGGATCAGACGGCCTTAGGTAAACCCTTCATGACTCGAGCACTCGCAGGCACCACAATTTAACACATTTTTGGCCCGACTGTCAGCGAACTCGCCCGGACGACTCCGGATGACGAAATGGACTACACGGATGCGTACGGGGCGTCGACTTTAGCTAAGGAGGAGACTCATATCACTATGATTATGCACTTGCATAAGCGACACGAAAATCAATGCAAGTTTTTTTATTAGCGGAGCGCGGGCCTGAGCTCAACCTAGGTTCAACTCAAGTTCGATTTGGGCTGGACTCGGACTGAACAAGGGTTAAATAATTTTAAATTTTAAATTTTCAAATGAGACATTTAATCTCATTTTAAATGAAACTTAAAAAATTTCCTTTTGAACCTGCTTCATCAACGGAATTCATTCAATTCCCAGCCAAAGTCTCGCATAACGTCTCTCTGGAATTTCCAATATACTCTTCCCCCTGACTAGACTAAAGGCTCTTCATTCAACTCCTCACTCTCACGCTCGATCCAACTCCTTCCGGCTGGCCTCGCTTCTTCTTCTCCCCACGACGAATCCCTAGCCAAATCTCCCCTTTGCCACCGAAGTTCGTCGCTCTCCTTCTCTCCTGATTCGTCTTCACAGAGAAGCACCGCATTTGCCCGTTTCGTCCCTCCCGCTCGAAACCCTCGCCTTCCTTTAAAGCTCGCCCAGAAACCTTCGACCCCTCCAATTCGTTTCTTCTCTACGTTGAAGAACGCCACTCGCTTCTCCTCCCCCGACCGAACAACTGTTCGGTTCGCCTCCGCCTCCTCTCCTCCTCACCCGACCGAACAGCCATTCGGCTCACCTGCTCTCTCTCGCGCGACAACTCGATCCCGCCTCCCTCCTCTTCACGCAGAAAAAGCTCTGCTCACCTCCTCCTCTCTCGGCACCGAGATTCTTGCCTGCTGCGACTCTCCTGCTTGGCTCCATTCCCCCCAACTCCTCTATTCCTCGTGACAAAAGCGCCAAGTGACCGAAAAAATCACCTGCTCCTCTCTCAACCGCTCAAGTCTGCCTCCCTCTTCCTTCATTTGTTCGGTTAGGGATCGATTTATGCTTCGTGCGAGACTGCTCCTGCACGCTTCTCAGCTTGGTCTTCCTCCTCTATAGCACCCGACGCTAAAGCTCCTTCGGCATCCTCTGCTGCAATTTCAAGGTAAGTTTGTCACTTATTTGTAAGTCTTATCCGGAATCTAACAATCAGCTGGTTGTTTACCCATTCCTTCATATAGATTAAACTCGTCATCACCATTAGCTTTATCCTAATTGCTTTGGTTGGTTTTATGAGCTTCCATTATCCATTGATATTGCTCTTGATTATTTAAATTTGAGCTCTGATGTTGGTTTTATTGTGAAAAAAAAAATATGAAAATTTTATTAGAAATGCACTTTTCTGTGTTTAAGTGATTATCTTTCTCTACTTTTGGTTATGGTTGTGGAGGACGGTTTGGATTTGGATATCATAGAAAGAGGAAACATCAAGCAAAATTTGTTTTCATTCAATAGTATGATTAATATATAACTCGTATGCATATATAAGAAGGTTTGTGGCTCAACCAATTTTTTTTAACAAGGTTAAAATTGTTCGCATGATCTACATTTGCACTATTTGTACCAGTTTCATTCCATGCTTGGACTATTGAGATTGTTGGTAGGAGCGATTGAGAACTTGAAGTAAATATTTTTCTGGCTTAAGCCTATGGATGTTAATCATTTTTTTATGGTTAGATAACGTTTTGTAATCGGATTGATCTTATGTTTATATTAAGACATTAATCTATGGGTCATCCATTACATATAATTCGGATTGTTGTTCTCGTCACCTGTATAAAAGAAATCGAACGAAGAAGATGCGCTTGTTAATGGTAGCTCAGAGACATTAATGCTGCTTCATGATTATGTTAAAATTCAAGAGGGGATTTCCAAATTTGTAACACTCAATCCTTACATATTTATGTATCCAACACTCAAACTTCAATTCTTACATACATGTCACTTATCTCCTCCTTGTTTACATATCTAACACCTCAACTCTACTCATTACGTTTATGGCATCCAAAATTTTCATATCACATAAAGCTTACTACGATTTCAACCTTTAAACACGAAATGCACTTTCTCATGCATAGTCAAGGTAGTAGGTATGTAAACATCAAAATTTGGGTGATGGGATTGTAAATATGTAGAGATTGAGTGATGTGCATGCAAAGTCCCTTTAATTGCATTTCACTGAAATTGAGTTTTGATAGGCAAACACATGTGTAACGATAGCGTACATACTTTGGGAACATTTGTGATTCTTTTTGGAAGCCTTAATTGTTGCTATTTTGGTGGTTTCACATGTCGTGTTTGGTGTTGATTTTTCAGTAATTTTGGAAGGATTAAAGGTTGCATAGGCCAGTGCTTGGGGTCTGCCCTTGCTCGATACTTTCACTGTTTTTGGAGTCATTTCAGCTGCCGATTTTGGGCTGATTTGTGATTTTTGTTTTTGTTATTTTGGAGTAAATTTTGGACTGATTGCCCATTGTTTGGAGCTGTTTGAAAGTATCGTTGTGGGTTGTACTTTTTTGTTCCGTTTCATGGCTGTTGGGCTGCACTTTTTTAGTTTATTTGGTGGCTTTTGAGCTTTATTTTTTTTACTCTGAATTGTGGAACATTAGGGCCGATCAAAACACTGTTTTATAATAGATTTATGTACTCTTCTTAGGGGTTGATTTAATTACACTTTTTGAAAGAATTTAATTTTTTTAGGCCGATTCACTTGTTGTTTCGTTTCTTGGTTTTGCTAGTTTTGGAAGTGGGTCGGCCTTCTCTTTTCGTTTGTTTTGTTACTCTTGTTAAATGGTTAAGTCAAAAAATGAAAATTTCTAATTTAATTACTTGGAAAACACTTAGAAATATTTGAAGATTAGTTGGAAAACACTTAATTGAGGGTAGAGCACCTTAAATCACTTTAAACACAAGTTAAAGTGTAAGCTTCCTAGATTTTAGGAGCATACCTTAGGTGAGAGTCCATCCACCTAATTCTCAGTGTAGGCTTTCTAAATTTTAGGAGCACACCCTAGGTGAGAGTCCATCCACATAATTCTCAGTGTAAGTTTCCTAAATTTTAGGAGCACACCCTAGGTGAGAGTCCATCCACCTAATTCTCAGTGTATGCTGTCGAGATTTTAGGAGCACACCACAGTTGAGAGTTCATCTACCTAATTTTTTAGTGTAGGCTTTCTAGATTTTAGGAGCACACCCTAGGTGAACGATCATCCACTTAATTTTTTAATAAATAATGAAACTAGGCACTAGACCCTGATTCACAAACTACTTAAAACACTAAACATGAGGATGCACAGAGACGTAGTTCACGCTTCCTTAATTAAATCAATAGTGAAATTTCTGTCATGACTTAATATATAGTGAAACCCAATGCACTGGAATTTGAGCTTGGATATTACACTCAAATCCTCCTGGCAATTGGGGAAACTTGTTAATGTCACATATGGATCAATGAACTAGGATAAGTTTAAGATCTAGGTGGCGAGGGCAATGACGACATTGCTTATGTGTGTTTAAACGAGGGATACAAAGTGAAATTATTAGAATAGTATCTCCTACCTCAAGGATCTTCAATAAGTGAGAGAAAATGATCGATGATACTATTCGTCGATTCTTAGTGGGATCGTTGCCCCCGACGCTCTTAGGTTGTCAGTAGTTCTAGCACAATTAGAGTGGCTAGCCTATGGACTACACGACTTTACAAAATATTTACAAAAATAAAACAAAAAAATCTTTTGCATGTTAAAAAAACTATGCATAAAAGACTTAAATAACGACTTTTGCATCAAAATTAAAAAAAAAATTTTATGAAAATTTATAAATGCCAACGACTAATCACTTGAATTAAGGTTAAGGACTGCCCTCCGTAGATTGTCGGGATGGTAACTCTTGTTCAAGATCGGGAAACACACAGTCCAGCTCTGAGCCCCCACTTCTACCAATGTCTTACACCCAGTCCTGGTCTTTCATATGTGGCTAAGGGTTTCTTTTGTTTGTTATTTCAACAACTCATTTTTCTAAATTTCGTGCTGAGTTTTTTTATCTTGTTTATTTTTCTTGCAAGTGTATTTAAATCTGTTGCAAATCATACTATACTCGAAATATTAATCACGCAACAGTAGCAGATGTCCAGCTACGTTTTTATAGTTTATCCACAACATTTTACTTTACTGCATTTTACTTCTCAAGTACTTTTTGTTTACCTGCAATTTGCTTATTTTACATGCTAAATCAAAACAAAACAAGACAAAACCAAACTTTGACATCAAAACTGTGAAATACGAACCACCAATCTCTAATACTTAAACCCTGAAGCCATCGCTGTGGCGAGGAACTCAAACCGAGCAGCAAGAAGAACTTCTTCAACAATCTCTTTCCTAGTCTAAATAACAACGCTTAGGACTTCGAGGTAACTCGCCCAGCGCGACGTAAATCCTCACACACTCTTTAGGTCTCTATAAAACCATGTTGTGCAGCATAAGTCCTAACTCGCCTTAAGTTTCAAGGTTGTCATGTGACACGACGTAAACTTTCATCTCCGTGGGCTATTTGCATAATCAGATATTATGCAAATATAAATATCAAATTATAATTGTTGAATAACATTGGCAGGATTGAACAATTGAATAACATTATCTCTAAAATGCAGCCACACAGTAGGATAATTTGGAAAGTCACAGCGGGTTCTCCTCAGGATCTGTGACATCCCCTACATTTTCCTTTCTCTGGACTCCTGAAAATAATTGTTCCTATTTGAGTCACTCCCACTTGTTTTTCCACATCCAACCGTAAAAACTTAAATCTTAAAATCTTGAAGACTAGTATCTCTTATCATTATCGAGAGTTTTCTCAATTGACTCTCGTCATTTGGGATGTAATTAACTATAGGGGCTTGCCTCTATAGGGAACTTGAAACACAGGTAAAATAAATTTTATTTAATATTTGTATTAGATAGGAGAACTTGTCAGTCACACATAAAAGGTTCGCAGACCAAACGGGTGTCACAAATATCTTAGTCTGCAGAATTGGATCTATCGCTGAGGTATAAACTCATATTTTGAAAATGTGTAGTACTCACGGTATCAGACACGATTATGCAAACTATTAGACGAATGAGATCCATTTCGTCTCATTTTTTTTTAAAATTAAAACATGCTACTTTCAAAACCAAAAATATATAGCTCTTATTATATTAAATTAAATTTCAAAAATTATTTTTAAAAATAAATAAAAAAGTTGACCGACATGCAAAATCATAAAAAATAATGTCAATGCTAACCTTGAATTCTTCAAATGTGAGTTTAGGAATGACTTTTGGATCGCCGCCACTATCTACACCGTATGTGTTCTCTGGGAAAAGGGCCTGCAAAAGCATTAATTTTTATAACAGATATATCAAGATTTCCTAAGAATAAACTAAAAAACTTAAGTTCACATAAATTTTTACACCAAACAAATTTTCTTGCAGGAGATGTTAACATATAAGGAATTAAGGTAGTTCACCATCCAAAAGATTCTTACAATTACAAAAACACCTTTAATCGTATTCATAACAACTACAAAAGATTATTATCATTATAAAGCTGAAATTTCAAGACTATATGTCAACAACTATTTCACTTGATGTCTAAAACAAACAAAAACAACATATATAGAGTTCACCAGCAAAATGATGGCAAGAAATTTCGCCATTTAAGATGACAAAAGAGAACAGTTAGTTTGCTGCGCTTTAATTTTTGTGGTGTTCACCGGCATTACCTCAAACAACATGAAAAATGAGAATACTGTGCCATGTATGTAAATGCCCGAAATACTTTTGGCGCCATAGATAAAGCATCCAACAGAACTGCCCAATCATTAATTAACTAAGCTGAAAAATTACTTATATACAATAGCTGTTATAATGGGGTTTAGGACAAAAGAAGGAAAATTAATTCACACATTCCCAGAAGTAGGTTTAAGGAACAAAAAAAAAAAAAATATTGCTAAATAAATTAACTTTAAACGAGAGAAAAAGCCAAAGATCTTTAGCATCAACTAGTTTAAACATACCATTTTTATTGTGCCCTAAATATAATGCCAAGAAATAAAGTATCACCATAAAAATAAAAATGCTTCAGCCATAGAAAATATAAACTAGCTTATTTAAATCTATAAGCATTTTAAGGGGCATGAAAAAACAAATTTTTACATGTGTCGCAAATGACTGGAAAAACAGGATTAAAAAGATAAGAATAATGAACAAGTCTCCGATATAGAGCTTACCTGCTGGGAGACACGGCCTAATATATTATCAGGTTGAGAATATACTCCTTTCATTTCATTGAAAACAACACCTGAAATGGAATAGCATTTTAACAATTTCAGAATGCCCCCCTTGTTATGAAGGGCTCGTTTAGAATCACTTTTGTATTTTATTTTCTAATTTTTATTTTCATTTATAGTATTTATATTTTGATTTGAAACAAAGTATGCTTGATATGTTTGATTAAGATAGTGTAGTTTTTAAAACAGTTTTTTATTATTTTAAATGTCTTTTAAAATATATTTATTTATTTTTAGAAAAAAAAATTAAATATATTAAAAACATTAAACAAGCATGTTTTTAAAAATAAAGAAAAAATTAAAAAAAAAAAACAAAAGATTATATGCATCCCAACTAGTTTGATGCTCAATAGAATACGACTTATTTATGTTTATTTAGCCAGCTAATTAAACTAGGTTGAAAACAATTTAAGAAGTTCAACATCCCAATTGAACAAGCTTGGACATTACCCTACTTGTGTGTTCATGTTGATGAAATGCTTATTTGCCGCCTAAAAATTAGATCACTACGAACTTGATAATATACTCATATGACGCTTCTTCATTAGCTTATTTAATTCCTCAATTTTACTTTTTTTGTAACGAACTATATTCAAGTAAAAAACTATAATGAAGTGAAGTATACCAATAAAAAAATGTGTATTATGGAAACTCATAATAATCAAATTATGATTAAATTTTATTTTCATCGATATTAGCATATAAAAATATTGAAAAAACATACTAATTGAACAACATAAATGATGCAAAAGTGAAGGCTTGACTGGCCATGGGAAGGATTTTAGGCCAATTGGACCGCTCCATCTGGAAATGAGAAGGGTCGGCCAGCCTTCTAAGGGTTGGGAGTTCAAACTCAAAAAGAGTGGGCCACTCTTTTATCGCCTAATAGTGTTTAGATGTTATTTTGTGTTTTCTAAATCAGATTTGCTTTAAAATTTTAGTTAGAACTGTCGTCGGTGTCCAAGGTTCACTTCAAGGGTTGTATTCAAAGGCAAGATGGTGCTTGATATGTCTTTTAGCGTGCTTAATTTCCTTTATATTTAGCACCTATTTTTTAATGAAATTGCACTTTAAAGATGAATATTTTCATATTTTTTTTGCAAGTATAATAGGTAGAAAATATGGATCGAATTGGAGCGGAAATGAAGTGAAACAGAGGCAATTAGAGCAGATAGGCTGTCAGCATACTGGCGCCTAGGCGCCACTTATGGGCGCCTATGCGCCACTTTTGAGCGCCTAGATGCCAGTATTCTCCTAGAAAACAGAAAAAATGGCACCAGAACTGCCCGGGGAGGTTTTAGGACAAACCTGGGGGTTATTTGACGAATCTGGATGGTTGGAAAAGCACTTTTTGGCATTTCAAAGTTGAGGGAATCCTTCAAGGACGCCAAGAAGTCATAGATAAGAGTAGTGATAGTAGATTTTTACCTTTTCATAACAGATTGAAAAGGAAATTTGAGTGCAATTTTGTAAGGGATTTGTATCAGCATTGCAATGAACAGTAGAAGGTTTTGTTGGAAGGATTTGCATCTCTTTTTCAGAGGAAAAAAACTAAGTATCATGTTCTTTATTTACTTGTTTCTGTTGTAAACACATATTTGATGGATTTGTTTTGATGTAATGAAGATTTTTGTCGTGTTAAACATGTTTTGTGAGTAGAATTCCTCTACCCTTCTTTTGTGATGAATAAGTTGAATGTGTAAAATGTTAGAATGCTTATTGAATTGATCTTTAAACTTCAATGTGATGGTTTTCACTTCATGTTTAATTTACTTATTAATCTGATCAGTTTGTTTATTAAATTTTGTTGTGAACCCATAAAATTCGGGAGAGCTAAGCTTCATTCAACTAGTAAAAACCACATATACTAGTTGGTGAAGAAAAAGTAGTCCATAGAGCAATGCAAATAGATAGAGAAATAAACTTTGTAAATTGGAGACTCTAGAATGACAGACTAGAATCCTAACCAATTTGATATAGTGGTTAATGAATTAAAGCTAGGTTAACCATATTGAGGGTATAAATTGGAGGCTCTAGGGTGACAGGCTAGAGTCGTAAGCAATGTAATCTAGGATTTAATGAATTAATACTAGGTTAATCAAACTTTTTTATGCACTCGACAGAAGGTAAAGAAGAAGAATGTTTCTATTTGTTACTGGATACATTAGCAAATCATAACATTCGATCCTACAATTTACTTATACAATCACAAGATAAAGGTAGCTTTTATATCTTGATATTCATCAACCCAATTGATCTAGATAGGTTTAACTTAGCTCAACTTAGAAGTAGTTGTTAGGAAAACCAACCTTAATCGATATTCCAAACCGAGACCTTAGTGCAGAGGGCTAGAACTTCTCTTATTGGACTCGTTACGTCGATCTCTGTGAGATCGACAATTTGGACTTAATAGAGCCCTATATTATTGAAACGATATGTATCCTTACTTGAGAAACCCAATGAGTAATAATACCTAATTTTAAAAACACTCAACCTATTTTTTAGGAAGCAAATCAAGTTTTCGATGTCTCTACCAGGACTTATATAAATAGTGCTAATCCCTGAGGTAGATCAGTACTCTGGCTATAACTCATCTGAAGTGATATTTATTTGTCCAAACTTGCTCCCTGCTTCCCCATTTAGTTGCATGTTTCACCCTCCAGCCGCAGGCCTTCCCATCCAGCCGCACGTTTCTCCATCCAATTGCAGCCTGCTTCTAGTCTTTCCCCTTCCAGCTGGCCACCAGCTCCCCCTTCCAATCGCCTATTTCCCCTAACTTTCCAGCCACCTATTTGCTCCAACCCGCAAGACCTGCCTTCTATACAGTCGCAATCAATCCATATTGTCCCTTCCAGCCGAACACTTGCTTCTTCCATCCCACTATCCTCCAACCGCAAGCCCACCTCAATATCACTCCCGTAACACTTGCTTCACCACACCTCTTTCCACCCTTCCAACTGCCGGTCTACCTCGCCATGCCTCCCGCAACTTCTTCAAAAATGTCAAGGCAAGGCAGCGCTCATCCACATCGAAGCAATGGATGCCTCGAGCAAAACTCGACCCGCCTGCCTGCACCACTGAACCAAGCTTCTAGATCTTCTTAGCTGAATTAATTTTAAACAAGCCAATAAACTATACCCACTAACTAATTTTAAACAGAAAGAAGAGAAAGAAAAGATGGAAATTTGGTGGTTAAATTGCATATTAAATAAATTATTATGATGTGAAATTTACATACATACTACACAATTTTCATGGATTTAAATATCAAACATTTAGAATTTGACATTTAAATTTATTAGGGAAAATTCTTAAAACAGCATGTTAAAAAAAATTTCTTAAATCAATTCAAAGAAGTTTTTTTTTAATGTAGCGAACGTATAAAGTTAGCAATTTATTTAAAAAAAAAAATCGAATCAAAGAAAGGTATTGTACTTAAGTAAATGCCTCTTTTATTATTTATTATACATTACTTAACCATAAAATATATCACATAAGCATAATTTATAAGTAATATTAATCAATAAAAGTTTGCTATTTAAGTCTCAAAATAAAAAAAAATGCAACGTAGTATAAACAGAGATGATTGATTGTCCTCTAAGTTCAATAAAATATTTTAATTGGTCTAAAATCAATGAGTACGCTAAAAAATGATATAAGTTAAAGAATTATTTTTAAAATTTAACTTAATTCTTAAAAAAATAAAAAAAAGACTTCAAAAAATGGAAATAGCAATTAAACAGCTTCGACTAAGCTTGCATTGTGTTGTCAACATCTCCAACTTGCTTTTTTAGCTATTGCAGTGTTAAAAAAAAATATACTAAACCGCGGACGTGACGGCTTTGTAAATTTTTCATATTTTTTAATACCAATCTAAAAAAAATAAAAATTCAATTTGAAATTTTAGCCTTTTTTGGCCACGACTAACAAGAAATACAGAGAGATACGTCTGACAGTGCAAAGTTTGTCTCTAAGTCAAGACTTAAGAGGAAAATACATGATAATCCACGCTGTTACCAATACAAGATGCCCCTTGGACAGACGTCCGTATGAATTTTATGGTGGGTCTTCCAAGGACGCTGCAAAACAAGAATTCGGTGATGGCCTTGGTTGACCGATTATTTAAGATGACTCATTTTGTGTCATGCCACGAGACATTGGACGCGTCCCATATTACTGGTTTGTACTTTAGGGAGATTGTGAGGTTGCGCGGAATACCTCTGAAAATTACATCTGATGGGGATGCCAAGTTTTTGAGTCGCTTCTGAAGAGCCCAATGGAGAAAGCTTGGTACCAAACTTCAATTCAGTTGGGCAGCTCATCCGCAGACAGACAATCGGACAAAAGTTGTGAATAGGAAGAAGTTCCTCCCAAGTCAGGCTGAATTTGCCTACAACAGGTCTGCGAGCCAGACTACATAACACACATTTTCAGATTGCACATGAATACAATATACTCATTCTGCTTGAGTTAATACAAGTTTTTCCTATGTTGGAGATTAGTGGGAATGTTGAGGCGCAAGGAGGTTGGGAAAGAGATTGTTAAATAGAATCACAACTACAAAACGCAAGCTAATAAATCCAAGAAGTATGTGATCTTCCATGAGAAAGATTTAGTGTAGATCAAACTGAAGAAAGAGAGATCTCCCCATTATCGTTCGGGAAACACAGGCCTAAAGCAGACAGAACTTTCAGAATCATCAAGAATTTAACAGGATCAATTTACCAAGAGATTACAACATCTCTACTACTTTCAACATGGTCGATTTGACTTCATAATATGATGTTACAGAAACTTAAACAAATGAGATCAAAGCGCCCCCAACCCTGGGAGATTGATGTGGTCGTGAAAGTTGGACCGGCCACGGGAAGGATCTAAGGCCAATTAGACTGATATAGTTGGAAAAGATAAGATTCGACCAACCTCCTTAGGATTAGGAGTGGTTGCCTAAAAAGAGTGAGTCACTCCTTTGTCGTCTAATCGTATTTACATGTTATTTTGTGTGTTCTATGTCAGTTTTACTTTCAGGGTTCTGCCGGGACAATTGTCGATGTCCAGATTCCATTCAAGGGTTGAATTCAAAGGCGAAAAAGTGATCCGGTTGTAAATCATCCGAGGTGGTATTTATTTTTCGCAACCGGCTCCCTATTTTCCTTATCCAGTCGCAAGTTTCCCCCTCAAGCCACAAGCCTTCTCATCCAGCTAAGGGTGCCAAAAATTAACCCGACAAACCAACACGACTAGAACTTGACTTGAAAACCAAGTTCGGGTTGACTAAATTTTTTTTTTTCAAATCAAGTTAGGGTCAAAGAATTAGACCCACTATTATTCGGGTCGGGGTCGGGTTTACCTAATCCGGGTAGGGCCATTTTTTGGTCGGAACCCAAACAGCCGACACAAATTAACATACCTAAATGTCAAAAATTAACCCGACGCGCCAACACGACTCGAACTCGACTTGAAAAATCTGGGTGTTCGGGTTGACCCAAATATTTTTCAAGTCGGATCCGGATAAGAAAATTCAACATGTTAATTATTCACGTGGAGTTCGGGTTGACCAAATTCAGATCAAATCATTTTCGGGTCGGACCCAATCCCGACCCTCCGACCCAAATTGACACCCCTACATCCAGCCACAAGTTTCCCATCCAGTCGCAGGCTTTCTCATCCAACCTTAGCCTGCTCATAGTCTTCCTCCTTCCAACAGGCCACCAAATCCCCCTACCAACCACCTGTTTCCCCCAAACTTCCAGCCACATGTTTTGAAACATGTCGACCACCTGCCTCCTACCAATCAAACACATGTTTCTTCCATCCCACTGTCCTCCGCCTGCTCGATGCCCCTCTCATGATTGTTGTTTCACCGCCCCTCTCTCCACCCTTCACGTTGTAAGTCCACAATCAACCCAATACAACCCTTGTTGTGTTTGTGTTGTGTTCGTTATTGTGTTTACTTTTCATTGTGATCTCGTAACCGCTCATTTGCTTCGAGTAATAATTATTGTTTTTTTCCATTATGATTTTTGTTAACTCTGGTATTAGTAAATTTCTAATTAATTGCCATGAATATGTTTGTGATAGGTATAGAAGTTATAAGTTCAACTATTAGTCATGCCATATGTTCTACTAGGTAAAATCATAGCATGAACTCAATAAATAATTCAGTAGACAACCTGGAGCATGATTTTAAGAATCAGATAAAGTTCAAGTTGAGCTTGATAAGAAAATATAGAAAAAATTTGAGCATAATGGTAATTGACTCCGCTCTTCTAAAACCTCTTGTGCATTTAGAGTTTACTAAAAGTGCCCCTTTTTGTGTTCTACAAAACTAGATTATAAAAACAAAAACCAGGGAACAGATTACTAAATTAGCCAAAATAAAAGAATCAAAGAGCCACTCTAGATGGTTTATTGCTTAAAATAGGTTGCACACAAAAATATACATGGGCATTTAAATACATACCACTCAATTCTTATGATTTTACATATCTAACACCTAAATTTTACCTTTTACATTTATACCACCCACATCTTTCATATCAAATCAAAAATATTAGGGGTGTTAAAAATGTACCCGAAATGCTAACTCATAAATAATTTGAAATCAACATGTTAACTCGAAATTGAGCAGATATTGACCCGAATAGATGTTATATCTTATGACAGGTAATATGGGTCTAGTTCGGGTTGACGGGTTGAAGGCGAGTCAACACAGGTTAGACTTTTTTACTCATTTAATATTCGGATCAAGCCATTTCAGTTAGGGCCAATTTCGAGTCAGACTTGAGCCCGACCCGCAAACCTGATTTGTAATCCCTATAAAATAACATCATCTTAAAGTTAAAAAGTGCAATACACGTTTTCATGCATAGGTAAGATTCTAATGTGATGCGTATGTAAAAATTGAAGTTTAGATGTTAGATGTGTGAATACATAAGAACTGAGTGCCGTGTATGTAACTCTGACAAATATGTAAATCAATCTAGTAAGTTCATTGGTAAATCTAGGTTTTAGGATAATTAAGCTGCATCGTACAGAAACTATGTAAAACCTTTGAAAGACATTTCTTCGGCGGGGTCATTAAGCTCATAATGCCAGCCCTCCTGTTGAAATGTCTGGAAATCCTCCACACATCTTGGAAAAAATACAGCATCTAAGTACACATCAACCAGATTGTAGAAATCCTGAAAGTCAGCATGAAAAGCATAAATCATTAGAAACTTAGCACGAACATCTTTTGAAGTTAAGATCATGAGTTACCTTCGTATTCGTCGAAGCAACTGGATAACAAGTTCGGTCAGGATAGGTGAACGCATTTAAAAACGTATTCAGACTGCCTTTCAACAGTTCAACAAATGGTTCTTTCAAAGGATATTTCTTAGATCCACACAGTACACTATGTTCAAGTATGTGAGGAATGCCAGTAGAATCTTTCCTGCAATTTATGAAACAAATAATTTAAACTCCAGTTTAACGGAGAAAATGTTTATCTTTGCGCTAGGTGTGAATGATGCATCAAATAAACAGCAAATGCTGAAATATATAAACGAAGCATGAGAGGGCTGAAGAGAGAAAATATGTAGGGGGAAAATGGTGGACAAAAATGCTAAAATAGACATTCAAATTATAAAAAGCTATAAGAGAAATTAGAATGTAGACTTACGGAGGGGTTCGAAAAACTATGCCAAAAACCTTATTTTCATCATCATTTGATACTGATATTACTTCTGCCCCAGTTTTCTTATGCTTGTAAAGAATAGCATTTGATTTGCACTCACTTATGAATTGTTCAGATATCTTTTCAAAACCGTGCTTCTCAGAGATTTCATGTCCTGCATCTTAATATGATCAAATCCAATGTGCTCAGCAACGATGAATGTAAGGCAGTGGTTTGATTAGGGTTCAAACAACTTTTGAAAAATGATAAATTTACTAAGTCGTATCATTTCATTGAATAGAATTAGACATCAATGTCAATTTCAAATCCTGTAGCCACCTTCAAAACATCTCGAAGGTAATGATTCCATTTTCGCACACAAAATGAGTGAAAATAAAATCATAATTCGTGAAACATTCTTTTCTATCTACATAGTTCTCGATGAGAAGTAGCAAAAATTCCATTGAACTGAACTAAACCAACTAAATGTATACCTAAGGGGGTGCTTGGCTGCAGGAAGGATTTAAAGTTAGTAGAATTTAGTAAATCGGGATCCACCCCACTGGTGGATTTATTAAATCCGGATTTAACATGAATCCAATGGATAAATCATGTTAATTGGGAGCTACCGAACACCCCCTAAAAGTACGCTTCGGAAAACAATTTTCCTAAACAGCCATCAACGAACCAATCTAGAAATCAAGACAAAAAAAAAAAAAAACGTTAAATAACAAAATCAAAGGGCTGGAAAAGCAATAAATCCCTAAATCCGCGCACTCGAGATAAAAGGCTCATTCAACCAACAAAATTATACTATTAGGAACGGTAAAGAAGTACAGACAACCATAAAGAACCCTACCTTGTGCTGCTGGTTGGGAAGAAGTTGATACGGCGCTGGGAGAGAAGGAAAAGTTCCTTCTGAGGCGTAGGGATTGGACAGGGGTCGTCGTTGCCTGCCACCGCCAGGCCGAAGAGCCATTGAGAAACTGCATTTGCTGCTTATGCCAGTGGAGGTTAGAGGAGGAAGCGCGGGGTCTGGTCTTTGTTCGGAAGAGGAGCCTCCTGTAGGTGACTGAGGAGCAGGTGGATAATGAGCGAAGTAGAGCGACTCTCTCCATTGTTGGAATGGGGATGACGAAGAAGAACGAAGAGAAAACCTACACGTTATACTTGTTATTGGATTAAATACTAGTGAACTTCGCACTGATTTGGGGGTTAGATGTGTAAATACATAATAATTGTGTGGTGAATGGAAATTACCTACGAAAATTTTGGAGAGTTTAAGTACATGGAATCCAATTGTTATGTATTTACTTACCTCCCTCTCAAATTTTAATTTTTATATCCAAAACACACAAAGATAAAAGAAAAGTCGTGGGAAGTATCACCAAGACTTATTTGACGAAAAACTCAAATGTGAAAAATATTATTTTTTAACACAATTAAAATAATTTACTATGCAATGAAATGTGCAAATGTTTGCTCTTCACATGGATTAAGGAATGTCATATTATAGAAATTGATAATTATAAATTTATAGTAATAATTTGGCGAGTAGTTGTAGTTGATGGCTATGACGTTCACAATAAAGCTATCAAAACCATGGTTAGAGTTATAATAGTTGTAGTTGGCTACAAGAGCAATAGTTGTATGAGGCTGCAATATTTGTAGTTACTAGTGGTCGACAGTCGTTAGGAAATTTAGAGTTCAGTTTTAATTGTCAGCTCAATATCTTCTTCTCCTCCCCGTAAAGTGAAGAATTTGTGCATATTTATTAATTTTAATGAGTTATTTCGTAAATTTGGCAATTGTTATTGTACATAAAAAATGTCAGCATGAATTTCAAAGAAGTTCAACGGACTGGTAGGAAAAAAAGATGTGGTGGGCTAGGGCCCTCCAGGAGTAGCCCAAGAGTCCACACAGACTTGTTCGGCTCCTACCAGCAGGGCGACATACAACCCCCCATGTCAAGTGATAATCACTGACCCATCTGAATGGTATTTCGATCAAACTCTCTGCATGGCTCCTACCACAGGGTATGTCTGACGAACTGGGCAGACGAAACAGTCCACCTGGATTAGTATCCCGACCCACAAATAGCATTCGCCCGGTCTAAGTACCCGGTCAGGTACCTTCTAAGGCCTTTTGCTTTATTAATGCATATTACCCAAAATATCACATGTTGAATTTGCTTTACTAGGGGTACAAAGTGTAATTTAACTATTCCTAGATCTATAAATAGAGTGTTCATTTAACGAATAAAGATTTTGCAATTTTACTGCATTAATGTCCTCTCTTACATTTTTATTCTTCCTACTACACTCAATTCATTGGGTGTGTCTCTCTGGCAGTTTCAGATTTATGATAAGTTTGGGTCTGTGTTTCCTGCACGGCGCGGTCCCAAGTTACACTTTTATTTTATTTTATTGATTGGTTGTCGCGTTTTGATGTTGTTTCGGATAATTTAAGTGGAATGCATACCGCGGGTTTGACCTCGCTGCCTGTGTTTCCTATTTTACCCCGTTGCTTATTTTTTACTACTCTACTCTCTTCTCTCGCCCTTGAGCCCTCTCTCACGACCGATTTTCCCCTCACTTCTCTCG
>NEWO01000004.1:5127941-5150544 GCA_003013225.1 Phalaenopsis aphrodite
TGTTGTGAGGTGTGTGGTTATGTGGTACTTGTGGGTTAAGGTGGTGGTAGGTGGTTGTGGGTTAAATGCAATGGTGGGATGTTGTGTTTGTGTGGTTATGGAGTGGTTTGTTGTGTGTTTGGGTGGTCGAATTGGCTTGTGGTAGCTCTTTGTGACCTGTGGTGGTTGTGCATTGATATCCCGTAGTTGGTTGTAGGTTAAAGGCAATAGTGGGGTGTTGTGGTTGTGTGGTTATGATGTTATTTGTTGTAGGTTGTGATGGTGGCTCTGGATTTTTTGTAACTCTCTGTGAGCTATGGTGGTTGTGCATTGATATCAAATAGTTGTGGGTTAAAAACAATGTTAGGGTGTTATGGTTGTGTGGCTATGATGTGGTTTGTTGTGGGTTGAGGTGATGGCTCTAGCTTGTGGTGGCTCTTTGTGGGTTGTGGTGGTTGTGCTTTGATATCCCATAGTTGGTTGTGGGTTAAAAGAAATGGTAGGGTGTTGTGGTTGTGTGGTTATGATGTGGTTTGCTGTGACTTGGGGTGGTGGCTCTAAATGGGTTGTGGTGGTTGTGCATTGATATCCTATAATTGGTTGCAGATTGCCACTTATCTGGTTGTGGTGGTTAATTATTTTGATGTGGTTTCTGTCAAATATTAATGTTTTCTTTTCTTGTGCTAGTAAAGCAATGGTTGTCCAAAGAAGCTCGTTCATCAACCATGCAGGATAGGGAAGGCAAACTCATATTTTGCAACCTCTATCTAAAGGAGGTTGGGCTAGAAACAGGCCCACCACTTATTTTAACAAAGAAGGCTAACAAAAATACTATGATGATGTTCAAGTAAATGATAGGAAAGGATTATGATAGGTTGCAACTTTACAACAAGTCAGATCACTCAAAGAATGACTCGAAATTATGGAAGAAATTGAAACGAGAATCCACAGACTTGGGTTAGGATCTAATCAAACAGACTATTAATTCTTTCGAATAAATAGTGAACAGACAAATTTAAGGAAACAATTTTCATTACTTAAATTTCATTACACAAAAGTCTTTTTTCCAGTAATGTCTCTTAATGAACTTTTTAAATCAATTTCCCCGCATATGCAGGTATTGCCGACAACCAATAAATTTAGTTTCTGTGGAATTGACCCTTATTTAGAAGAGAAGTTGGACCGTGTGCTCATTGATGTTGTGGTAACATACATCTGTGTATTCACCCCAAGTGAGTATGGGTTTGCTAGCATACTGGAGGAGTTGGAGGCCGAACATGTAGCTGGCTCTGATGAAGATCCAAGCCCAAATAAAAATGAGCTGGAGTCCACATGCAGGTCAAAGCGTCCTCGAGTGGAGAAAAAAAAAAGAGCTGCATTTATTAGAAACAAAATTACAAGACTGGTAGATGTAAACACAAGTGAGCCAAGGACTTCACATGACACCTCCGTAGACGAATTCTTCGAGTTCTAGAGGCAACTCCCAAAGTTTATGGGGACATGTCATTATATATGAACTCTTTGAAGTTGCTGGAGGACTCTACCACTGGACAGGTCTTCATGAAGATGCCCCATAACCGTATGGTCAACTATTTATGTTTTTTTTCGACAGTTGGACACTTGGTATTGTGGAGTAGTTGTTGTACAACATTAGTTTTTTTTCTTGTTTTTCATATGATATTTGATTTGGATTACTTTTTCTTTCTCATAAGCACAATCTATATGTTATTTTGCATTTATATCTTCTAATTGCATGTTTTTTCTTTCAATTTTAGATATTTTTTAAACGTTGTCAGAATCACATATATTACATGAACAGAGCATTTGTTTAATATGAATTCACAAAGACAGAGACAGAGAAGAAAATTTGTGACAGCAATATATTGTACAAATACTATAACTCCAATGTCGATCCAACTCTCTGAATGACATCCACTTTTATTGGAGATAAATGGGTTGGCGAGCTACTAAAAGGACACATCACAAGATTCAGTAACATGTTTCATGACACAACCAATATTTAGAGATCTGTTTGACAAATTACATAGTAATCATGGACTCCATGGCTCATCAAGAATGACAACAAGAGAGGTATTAGTAACAAACCTCTACATTTTATCTCAGAATGAATCAATGAGATGAGAGATGAAGTGATTTTGACATTCATCAGAGACAATAAACAAATATTTCTCATTGGGGTTGGAAGTTATTGTTAGTTTGTCGGCATATATTATTGAGTCAGATGATCCAGCATTGGAGATGACTCCAAAAAATATTGTAAATGAGCCGTGGTATATGTCATTTTTTAAGGTAAATCTTTTTATCTCATTATATTAAAAGTCAAAATGAGTATCGTATTTATCACAACTTTATTTAATTTGTCAGAAGTATATTTGAGCAATTCATAGAACCCACATGGATGCACATGTATCCAATAATGAAAATGTCATACATGGTCGATGTGGATCGCCAACACAAAATTTGATGGTCGTATGCGATTTCAACACGTGTTTTACTTTTGTGATGGTTGGTTGGGAAGACAGTGCACACGACAGTCGTATTTTCATTTTTTAGACAAGAAATTGAAACCATATGTTCCATCGCCCACCTCCAAGTTTGTTCAAATAATAAACATATTATGTTGTTTAAAAATTCATTACTACTTTTTGTATTTGTGACAAATAAATATTATTTGTTTGATGTTGTATATCCCTTACAAATGAGGCATTTGAAGTCATTTTTATATACAAAATATCACATTTCTCATTGTGAGAGATTCAGTGGTGTTGCTTGGAGCAGGAAGAAAATATATAACAAGAGACACTCCTCTTTACGCGATGCATTTGAAAGAATATTTGAATTGTGGAAAAAAGGGTCATACTGTGTCATATGTTGACGTGTCCATTTTTGAAGTAGGTGTAGATTATAGTTGCTACAATTACTCTACACAACTACATTCAACGGCATTATTCTCAAACTGATGTAGACTTCAACATGACCGATGATGATCATTTAAAGGTCCCGACAAAAGCATTTGAATATCACATAAAACAATCCATACCACAACTAGAAGTGGAATCACATGAATGTTACACCCAAGATGAAGAAGGTGCCTCAAAAAAGGTTGAAATGAAAGAGCAGATTAAAAACACCACTGTTGGGTGTTGATTGGACGATCCTTGTCTATTTTATACAGCTCATTTTTATTTGTTGTTTCTTATATTATTAATATTTTTATTTTGTTCTTTTATATCATACAGTTCGTGTTTGATTTTTTTTTATTTTTTAATTTTCACACTGTTTGTATTTATTTTTTTTCATTTTTCATTTTGTTTTTTTTTTTGTGAGTTTGTGAAATTCATGACGAGACATTTGCCCTTATGAGAGCAATCAAATATCTCTTTTCTTTTCGATGCAACAATTTTTGAGGTACTTCTGAATGACCTTTTTTGGTGATACACATATGTGACACACACGTGTTTGATATTACGTGGGTTAAAAGCAACCAATAACCCATGTTTTATAAAATTTGTTTTCTTATTATAGTGTCATATTCGTTGGTTGGTGTACCGATTTCTCTAAGATATCACGTCTGCATAAAACTGTAATTTATTACTATTTTTTTTATCAATTTATACTTATGTTATGACTAATGGATTGTCTTTGAAACATTCAAGAAAGATGAGCACTAGGATTTCAGGGACCTCACGACGATTGCTCTGCTACTGCAGACTTCAGAACTCCTTATTGACGTTACTTCAGTCACACAGCTACGAGAGACAGTTCTACAAGTGCCCGCGAAGAATCACGGAGAACTGTGAGTCTGTGACTTCTTTCGGTGAGCAGATATGCTCGAATTATCAACCTCCGAGAGTGACCTGGCGTGGAAAGTATCCCTGAATGATAACCTAGCTACTGACATATGTAATTTCCACTTTAAAACTAATATTATCACATTATTCAATATTATTTATAGTCTCATTCCTTATTTTGCTAATCATGATACTTACTGTTAAATTAGATGTATATCTTATTTTTTGTAATGTTCTAAAATGGAATTTTGTTTCTCAACTATTAAAAATATTATTTTGACAGTTATGTTGCAAATAACATTACTGGCAGGAGTAAAATGGTAATTCGTTCATAAATAACTGCAAAACAATTATTTTTCAACTGCATAAACGAAATAACCAGCTAGATTATCATCAACAGTTTCTTATCAACCGATTCCTAGGTCTGCTGCTTATCGACATCTTATTAATAAGCTGCAGCTACCCTAAATAGACCCTTAACAATCACAAACAATCCATTGAAAGATCCACATTCATTCTCTTTATCATATATAATTTTTTTAACTTTTGAGAGCCTTAATGCCATATAAATTTGATGACCTTGAGCTTGTCGGGCTCCTCTTTTTTTATTGATTCAAAATTTTGGTATGAGAAATGTCTGAAAGTTATTCATCTTAAATGTTTAAGTATGGTATGCAGTCTTAAGTGAGGTGTTTAGGTGTTCTAAATATTTTAGTCTTGATTGTTTAGGTATGATATGCATGTTTTCACCTCGTTTTTTCTCTCTTTTAATTTTGAAGGAATTGTTAGTCTGTTGATCATCATATTTTTTGTTTCTTTTAATAAATCTCTCTTTCGGGTCATATGAATGACCCGAAGAAAAGAAAAACCAGAAAAGACAGGCATACGGCAAAGATAATAGACAATAGAAAAAAAAACATAACTTCGAGAACATATGTGCGATAAAATCTCGCAAGGATAGGTCATGTATGCCCACCCAAACAAAATCGGGTGAAGCCACCTTGGACCAATATCCATGAAAAACACCTACGCAGGCTACCCATAACTAGAAAATTAAGTGTAGGTGTCTGTTTTGGGGTCAAGAGCATTCCCAAGGGGGATGTATCCCACTTGGTTAATTACATTTTAGGGGATGTTCAAGTGAAAACTCTCGAGAAAAGAAGTTTCACTTGTAATATCGTGAACCTGGGGAAATGGGTCGTCAAAGGAGCGGTTATTTCATATGGGAGAGTCTTAATTCTTTAAAACTCGTGCAAAATCATCAGACGGAGAGTGAGTATCTCACATCCTAAATGGGTTGTGGGTCATCAACATACAAGACCTACATAATAACTATAATCATCTTGACAGGGACATCCCAATACGTCAAAACACGTCCGGGCTATAAGGGCAGAGGACAAATCGTCGTATCTCAAATGAGTAACAACTCATCGACATCAGACCGTTAATACGATACCAACGAAGTCAAGAGAAGAGATAGAGCTCAACAAGGGTAGTCAAAGAAAGTGGGGAGTAATCCTTAGAAGGCGGAGGTAGTTTGGTCAGGCATGAACCGTCATTCTGAGACTAAGACCCCAAGTCTACCTGGTTGTGGAGATAATGAACCCAACACATCCTAAGATCCGCAGTCAGTAATCCGTGAATTGCATCGTCAATGGGGAACCTCGGTAGCCCTAAGATCAAATGAAGGAAACTCAATTCTATGATTACAAGTTAGAGTTTCAGGAGATGAGACTTATATCCGCCGAAGTGGAAATGATGTCTCAGGAAAGGAAGAGGACGAGAGGTTCAACTACAAAGCTGAAAAAAAACTCCAGCAAAAGGACTTACACTTCGTCTGGGTCGGGAACCCTTATAACAGTCTAAGCACACTAAACAACCTCCTATGTAGAAAAAAAACACATTGGACCAGTCAGATTGGAGAAGCATGGATGCTCCTCCTCAGGTAGGACTGTTCGCTAAGTTAATGAGCCGAACACAAACAAAGATTTGTTCGTTCGTGTTGGCTCGAAATATTATTCATTAATTATATATACATTGATGATTAGTATTTTTAAAAGTTTTAAGTAACTGCAAGGCTACAACAATTTATAATCAATTAAAAGAATTAATAAAGAAAATAGAATAAAAATTATTAAATTAGATTCAAATGATGTTTTAATATAAAAAAATATTTTTTAAATCTTGTCTGAACCCTTAACATCTTATGACTACGTGATTAAGACTGTCAAAATTGCACTTTCTTTGTGAACGACTTGTGTTCGGCTTGATAAGCAAACAAGTCAAACACGAACACACTTTTTGAGCTCGAAATATAAAAGAGTCGAACACGAGGTGGGCCTAGGCTCGCTTGTGGTGGCTCGTTTACACCATTATTCTCGGGACATACATATATAAATGCAATTATCTAGAGCGGTCCTTAATTATTGTGGAAGCCCTATTAGTTATGACATGGGTTATGCCCATGCAATACATCACATTTTAAATCCGACGCGAAAGCCATGCAAAAAGGTAACATATAGATTTTTTAAAATCCTCAATATTTTAATACTAAAATTTAATTATCTTGAATGTTTTATTTATGATTTTTTAAGTAGCAAATTTATAATTTTAGGGTCTTAATGAGCATGAATTATAATTTTCGTGATATCCTAGAGGCTCAGAAATAAACAATACAAAACAATCCAAGCATGCAAGGCGCACAGGAAACAAAACACTTCAGAATAAAATATAAAAGAGGTCAAATGCAACTAAGTCTGCAACACATCCCAGGAAAATATGAAAAGCGGCAAGAGTCTGCATATATATGCCCGGTCCTAGATCTATATAAAAATATAGAATTCAAACTTAAGGTACGAGACATGATCTGCAGTGCTTATCCCCGTCACATAGTTCGATGCGTCATCCGTCTTGAAACTCATGCTCGTACCTTATTTCTGATGCAAAATCAATCCAAGGCTTTATCAAATATATTTGAAAAAGAAAATGAAAGGCTCTACTTCGCCCAAATAGACTTCCATATTCGCACAAGTCCCTTCTGTTCCCGTTGAACACTCTCCAGACTGAGCGCAAGTGGTAGTCCATCAGCTGCGTCACGATCACCTTCACGGGCTATCATCACGTAGGCACATACAGCAGGCATCATGGACTGCAAGTTCGCCATCACAGAAGGATCAATATACTCCTGATGTTCGATCCCATATAGTCGATGCAGTTCTGAATACGCAGGAGGACACTCTAAGATCTTAGCTCGTTCAGATTCAATCTCAGGATAAAATCCTGTAAACATCGTATCAGCCACTCTTCCTGCAGGTAGACCATGCCACTTTTTTCTAGTCTTATCAGCTATCATCAACCGTTGCACAGGTGGAGGAGTCACATCTAGCCTTACCTCCAGGGGTGAGACCAACTTTCCGTGTCTACCCAATACTTTCGCCAACCAGTACGTTTGTCCTAATCCAAAAGGATGCGGCGCAGTTCGCACGTAAGGTTCCATGTTTTCTTTCATCCTGTTCAAAACATTCGCTGGTATATCGGTTCGCAGAGCCTTCACGTATGAAGTTCCAATACGCATCATCACTGCATCACCAGTTCGGAACGTACAGTCTTTAGCTAGATGCATAAGACCAAAAAGCGCGAGGATTTGAGCACATGGCATGACTAAAGGTCTCTCATATGATCCATGAAATGCAGTAGTGATTTGTAAAGCGTCGGATTTTGGCATCACCCAGTCGAATTTATACTCCTTAGTCATCACTGAGTTGACACTTGGTAAAATTCCTAGTGCTAGGCCATAGGACCGCACGAACGCAGCTAGTGGTTCGTTTCCAACAGCAGGTAGATTCAACGCCGCTATGTAACTGATTGTTATCGCTTGCAATTTAACACTTATGCGTTCTAGTGGAACTGTATCAGTGTTCTTCCAGTCACCATCTTCAACACATGCATCAGGTCTATTTAGATATCCCATGTCGCGTATATCGCAGTTAAATTGAAGGGCGCCGCTCACAGCGGAGAATACTAGATCAGGAAATCCTGCAGGATCATCACGAGCGTCTGCAATATTGTAGTAAGATGAGTCATGCCAGCCAACAAACAGTGCCGCACCCGGTGCTGCGTTAATTGCGTCCACTGTTGCTTTGACATGCGCCGCATCAAATGTAGGAGTGAGCATCGCACGTAGCTGTGCATACGTCATTGACGCAACTTTCCAATACCGAGCTATCAATGTCTCTTGCCTAGGTGCACGCCCGATTGTCCCTGGTACAGGGTTGATTCCAAGGGCGAACGGTATGATCAACTTCTGATTATTTCGTAGATATTCTATCTTCACCTTCTGATCCGGTAGTTCTAGTAGCATCAAGTTCGCCAACTGCTCATACGATGGAATTTCATAATCGAGTAGATCGTCAGGTGTCACTACCTCAATTGGTTGTCGAGTATGCTCCACATTCGTGCTGACTGCCGATATTAGTGCTGCATCTTGTTGTAGATTGTCAGGACCAGGTGGAAGTTGCGCGGCCATATCGAATAGAGTCAACTATGTTGTTGCAGAAATGACAGCGGGAGAATCGGGAACAGATGTGAATGTTGGCAATGTTCCGGCTTGCAAATGTGGAAAGATGGATGGAAAAAAAATCCGTGAATACAGTTTGGGAGTCTTCGTCGGCGGAGAGTGCCGACCAGCGAAATCGAGCACGAGAGGTTCGGACAAGATGTCGGCGCGAGCAAAGCTAGGGCACGGGAGATCGCGGCCGAAGGAGGGAGAGGGACGGCGGGAGCGGCGCCGGCGTGGTGGAGGGAAGGCGGCGAGGTCGGAGGCGGGGAGGGAGGTCGCGATCGAGCGACGGCGGGGTTTCCCTAGGGCACGCGAAGAAGAAGTCGGGGATCCCGGTGAGTTTCGCGAAGGGATCCCGGAACGTGCGCAGCAGGAGGGTTTAAATTATTATTATTATTATTATTATTTATTAATATTTATTATTAAAAAAAAAAAAAAACTCTGATTTAGGACATTTCTATTTGGTAACTTAAACCGTAATAAAATGGGTGTCCTCCTGACATTCCAAATGCATTATGGGGTCATTCGGACTTCGTTGATGGACGGACCAATTCATGTTTGATTCGAGTCCAATTGAAGTTGTTCGCCAATCACAGTACTTGCCAACTTTCACCGAAAATGAGATTAACAATGCGGTCTTAAATGTTATATAAGTGTGCTCCTATCAGTTTATGTTTGCTAACTTTGGAAGTACACAAATGAAAGTCTGCATACAATAGCAAAACATTTAAGACTGCATACCATATAAGCATTTAAGACTTGGTACTTCCATAGGCTTAAATGTTTGCGTTCTTTCATCAGAGTAATGGTACAAATTATTGTAGTTCTTGGCTTGATTTCTAAAATGACTGAAATAGGAGCCTTATTATGAGAAAACTGAATATGTTTGGGAGATGTTAATGTCCTGAAAAAGGAATTTAAACCTCAAGATTGTTGATGGTTTTTCTAAATCTTTTGACTATATCTTTACTATTTGTTTGGATATTTGAAGTCTTATCATCTGTTGATTAAGCATCAGAAAATGATTTTTTTCTATGTTGTTCAATAAGAAGAGATATGTTATTTCATCGCAATTAATTATTTGATAAAATGTTAACTCTTCTTCTCATTATGAGTGGAAGGAATTGTTATAGAAATAAGCATTTTCTCTGGCATAGTCAATTTCTCTTTTATAGAATGGCATTATACCTCTTAACCTTGTAATTTTTGAACGTTTTAAGGCTGATATTATTATTTAATAATAAGTGGTTTAGAGTTGACCTTTCATTATTGGGTTGTTGGTGGCTCTAGCCCAAAATTTGAATGAATTGTAGAATTTTTTAGTGTTAATTTTTTTATGCATTATTTGTCATTAACTTGTGCTGCTGGTGGCTCTAACTTAAATTTTAACTGATATATATAATGATTGATAATTTTTTGTGCTAGTTTTTTATATGTTCATTTGCCTAATTAACTTGTTTAAATTTGGAGTTGCCCTCCCTTGATTGTCTTGCTAAGGTCTGAAGCAAAATTCATCCCTAACACTATAACACTTGTATCCACTTTAAATTTTTCACATATGTTTTATCATAAATTCAATTGGTTGTTTAATTAATAGCAGCGACAAAATTAGTTTTTTGATTGACTATATCATTTTTAGAGCATGTCTTAAGATAAAACGGTGAGCTAGTCTAACCAATTAGAGCTTTTCTCTTATTTATTATCAAAGCAATACATTTTTTTTTTCTATAATTCCATTATAACTGTTTTCTTAATATAAAATTTTCAATATTAATTTTTTTATTTTTTATTAATTCAAACGAGCTTATTTCGGGCCAAACACAAGTACATTGTTTACGAGTCAATTTCGAACAAGTCGAACACGAGCAGAGCTTGAATACAGTCCTATTTATAGAGCATTATAATACGGGTATCGTGCCATGTGTTATTCAGCCATTTTTTAAAAATTTTTAGTGCTTTCCTTATATCCAATAACTATCATTCGTAGGTAATAATCACCTCTTTGCCTTCAACTCTAACTATTGTTCAATATTACTAGTGTTATATGTTTTCCTATTTATGTTTGAAAATGGTATTCACACTTTAAATCATAAACCTCCAATTACATTAGACAACAAATTATCACCTTCGAACATTGATCGAAAATTGTCATCAAATATATAGAGTAATCGAAACATGTTAACAATGATCGAATAATGATTGAAAATATTATTCACATTTTATGATTTTGGGCTCATGAAGATCTAACTGATGTATATTTGTGCTTTACTCTTGACATAGTGGTTGAGAGTTTAGTTTCTTACCTTGAAAACACGAGTGGTTTGTATGACGATGAATTTATTTAATGAAGTTTTTTTAATTCATATGTTTCAAATTTTATGTATTTATATATATAACACCTAAACATTTTTTTTTAACATTTAGACCCCTCATATTCTTTTGCATCACAAAGAATATGATTTTTTTGTACGTTTATAAAGTGAAATATACATTCATATCAATGTGTAATTAGAGAAAAAATTACATACATATTATTCAATTCCTATGTATTTACATATCTAACACCTAAACTTAATTGGCATATTTTATCTGATAGTGGTATAAATATAAAAAATAAGATTTCGGGGTTAGAACTGAAAGTGTATAATTAATTAGGGAACACTACGACCAACACTTTAATTTTATATTGAAAATTTTTAACAATTGCTTTGAAGGCTCGTAATATGTTCGATCGCCTATAAGTGTGAGCTTAAAGAGATATAAATGAATATTTAATGCAAGAGAAAGCTTGATATATCAGGGGTTTTTACATATATACCACACAATTCTGAAAAAAATATTACATCAGTACTACGCACGTAAAAATAACGTGCGTAGCCAATCAATTCACGTCACGACATCTCGCGCGGCAGAGAAAAAAAAACGGCGCAGTAACACGGGGAATATTCCCTCCTGTGTTATTCATGTGTTATTGCGCGTTATTCATATGTTATTGCGTGTGTATTCATGTGTTATTGATGTGTTATTGTGTTATTATAACACCAAGAATATTCCCAGGACACAATAACACATGAATAACACACAATAACACTTGAATAACACATGAAATGTTCTCGACAGAGAAAAAAACGGCGCAGTAACACGGGGGAATATTCTCTCCCGTGTTATTCATGTGTTATTGTATTATTATAACACCAGGAATATTCCCAGGACACAATAGCACATGAATAACACACAATAATACATGAATAACACAGGGGGGGAAATATTCCCCGTGTTACTGCGCCGTTTTTTTTTTCTGTGTCGTGCGGGGTATTGTGGCGTGATTTCATTGGCTAGGCACGTTACTCTACGTGCGTAGTACTGATGTAATTTTTTTTTCCACAATTTCTTATGTATTTACACATTTACCATCTATATTTCAATATTGACATACATCGCTCAAATACTTTACATGATTTAAAGAATTATTACTCACTAAATTTTAAAAAGTTAATACACCTTTTTATGCATAGATTTATCACATCAAACCACTATAAATTTAGATATGCATGTTTTAAATGTCGTTATGTTATATTTTGATTGTATTGATTTAACTAATACAATCAAAATATGACAAAATTTGTATGTGCTTGCTCTGTACGTAATAATTACTCTAGTGTGAAAATAGGCAATTACTCACTCTGAAATTTTTTACCCCTTATAAAGGCTGTAAATAAATCGAGTTGAGCTAGTTTGCTCATCTCGAACCGAGCCGAGCCAATTTGCTCGAGGCGAGTTGAATCATTTTTATCAATATTTAAGTTATAAAAAAGTTTAGAAAATTTATTTTAATTTAAAAAGACCTTCCTAACATAACTTTTAGCACCACCATTATAAGCCCAATCTCATGAATATCTTTGATTTAGAATATATTTGAATTGTTCATTTGTTTAACTTCAAAATTATGTTACTTATCCTCCAAAAAATATTCCGTTCGGATGACCAACCACCCTAGACGTGTAGTGTTCGGGCGAAATATTTTCTCCTTATCCTTATATCAAAATTTAGGTCTTTGCCAATCTTAATGAGCACGTCTATGATCTAAGAGTCACTAAAGACACCAATCTCATGAATGTCTCCCACATAAATCTAAATTTCAATATTTGATATTCAATAACACTAATATTGGGGTGCTTATCCTCCCTCAATCTTCCCATCATATATCAATAACAATATCACAATAAAGACCAAATCGTAACAAACCAAGCCTATGCTAGCCCTAACTCAGACTCGTCAGCTGGGGAGCTGGCTGAATGAATGAAAAAATAATTAACATGAAATACATTCAAATTATTTAAAATTTTAATAGTGTCTTAAATTATAAAAAAAACGATGTTTTGCATTTTATATCAAGTGATTTCTTATTATTTATCTCTCAACTGTTCATTAAATTTATCAATTTATCATGTTATCATAATGCGTATCAGAATTTGTAGTTATCTCTTTCATAAATCACGAACTGGCTTCTAAGCCGGCTCGAACTAATTTAAACAATCGAATTCAAGCTCAAGTCGAGGGTGATTAGAGCTCGGCTCAACACATTAAATTGACGACCATCATTTCTTCTTGTTTCTCATTTAAATATGTAATTTTATTTTATTGAGAGAACTTCCAACATCATTCCTTCCACTAATAGAAATGTTCAAGCAAGGCTTGATTTTGAAAGAGTATATGGTTTAATTAGTTAAAGCCACAAAAGAGCCATAAAGTCGCCTAATTGTTTCCTCCAATTTCTCTTCACAGAGCATATGTATTTGTATTTTATTTAATTAATTAATTATTAGAAAGCAGACTTTAGACTATATTTGCAAAAAATAAAAATAAAAGTATTGCACCACAACCCATTTGCTATTTCTTTGATCGGTTCCTGGGGGCGTGGTGCTTGCCAAGCATGCGTTGCTAAACGCCAAAAATAATGGAATTTTTAGTCACAAAGCTTGTCTCATACATAAGAGATTTACATGTCACATTTTTTATGTGGAGTCTAATTGTGTTAATCAATTGTTCACTCAAGTTTTCTAGTTTTATCGATCAAGTTTGGAGATGAGTTTGCTGCGAGAGAGGTGGTGGGGGTGAGTGTTCTCCTTGTAGCAGGTTCGGGTTTGCTAACCATGATTTTTTTCCCGTGCATGGCGCCCCAACACCGTAACGCCTAGTCTGGGTTTAGAACTCGACATACCTACACAACAATGCTCAGATGCAGCGTCACAACACTCATTCGGAGCACTGCAACATCGCTACCACAGTACCAGTAAATGACTTTGGGCTGATATCACTTAAAGTTTCAACAATAAAGCCCAAAAAAATATAGTTACATGCACACTACTAAAATATTTAGAATCACAGAAAAACATATTAAAATCATGATATTTTTAAAAATAAAATACTTATTTTCATGCATAAGTTTATGACACTCAATTATAAGCAATAACCTTTGGGTGTTATAAATGTAAAAACATTAAAAATATAGGATATATTTGTAAAATTTTCTTTTAGTATAGCACACTTTTATTTGAAAGAATGTAGTCAAAATTTATTCATGTAAGAAGACTTCTTCATGCGCATGTGAAAAACTATGAAACAGGTATTGACATATCCATCATTAATTAATTTATACATATATCTAATATTCAAAATATTATATTTAATTAAATATAATATATTGGCATTTTAAGTCTGAATAATATCAAAATATATGCAAATAAATTATTTAATTATGGGTAAATTAATATTATGAAAATTCTGTCCCAATTCGAGCGAGTCTCACAACTCCGAGATCCACTCATCACCGCCGTCCGCTACATTTTTTTCCCCTTAATCCAACGGCTGATATCAAACCTCCCGCCGAGTCCGCCTCTCCGATAAATCGTTAAATATCCCAACACCCTCACCCACGAGCTCCCTCTCTTTGCCTCCCCCTCGCAGGCGCTTCTTCTCTCAACCGAGCCGGCGAGGACGACATCCGTTGCCGACGAAGATGCAGGCAGCAGGAGGCGCCGATCAAACGAAACCGCAGCATCAGCCGTGGGTTCCGCCGCCGGCGATGCAGTATCCGGTTTCACCGATGGTGATGCCGCACCCCATGGTTCCGCCGCCGCCGCCGCCACAGTTTGCCCCGCCGCACTTCTTTGGGTTTCACCAACCGATGCACCCGCCACCTTCGCCTCTGCAACAGATGGGGACCAGTGATGAGAATAAGACGATCTGGGTGGGGGATCTCCAATATTGGATGGACGAGAATTATCTGCACAGTTGCTTTGGGCATACCGGCGAGGTATAGATCTCTGAACTTACTTTTTAAGCTGTTTGTTTTGGTACATAGGGATTTAAGGTTTGCTGCTGAGATTCATGTCTTTATACCAATTTGTTTAGTATCTTTTGAATCTTAGATGGACGTAATTTGTTTTGTTTTGAATGTTGATCTAGTTCTATGGTGATAGGTTCATGTTTATTGTGAATGATTACTCTGTGTTGATTATAGAACTGAGTATGTTGCAGATCGGAGCTTTGCGAAAGTTTTCCACTTAAATGAATTTTGGAATTTGAGTATATTCATCTTGTACATTTCGTGGCAATATTACCTAATGACTTCGACTCACGGGTATACTCTTTATTTTCCGAGGCAGCTTTTTTGGCTGTGAGACTGGTTGGCTTGAGTTGAATGAATTCTGATGGTGTTGTTGTGGATTTAAATCTGTAATTAGCCTCATGCCCACCTTGTTTTTAGTAAAACGTACGTGGCATTTCAATAGAAAAATAAAAAAAAGATCTTGATGATAATATTGGTTTTTATCAGGGATACATATTTTCATGGATGATAGATATCGAACAATTATAACTTACTCTATCTGAAATTTTTGTAATGTCCATTGAAAAGGGATATACAAGCTCAGACGAAGAGGAGAATTTTTTCAAATCACCTCTTTTTCTTTGTTTCATTTTTAGTTCAGAAAGTAAGCAACATGTTTATTGAGATGCTGAAAATTCTCCGTGAATAAGTGTGTTTAAATAATTAATCCCTTACTTTCCTAAATAGTTGTTGTACATTTATATTTTAAATACTTTTTTGTAATTTTGTTGGTATGATCTTAATGATTAGTGGTTAATAGTTTTAGTGCTAATTCATAGTTAGGGTTAACATAAATTTTTATCATGCATGGTGTTGTGAAATCCGCTTCGCAGAACACCTACAAGAATTGTTCCAAAGAACTCCCAATGTATTGAGTTAGATGATTAAGAATTGATAATAAAATTGCCAAAGAAGATATGTCGAGGGACTGTTCTTCTTGGATGGAAGAACCTGCAAGCTGCTTCAAGCCGAACCCCTTCAGCCCAAGAAATGGACTACCGAAGACCCTTCCTGTTCCTTTCTTGCTCGCGGTTTGTTGTTCTCCTTTGTATGCCTGTACAGTACTTCTTGCAGCAGTTTTAAATCCCCTCTGTGGTTCAATGGCAGTGAAACAAACGCCCGCTTCTTCTGTCTTCGCCAAATGGACAGGAGTTCACCTTGCTAACTGCCAAACTCTCCCTTTCTGCGGTTCTTCTCTTTCCTTGCTGTGGACTTTACCGCAAGCTAAGGATTGGGATTGTCGAAGAACCTGCTTGCTGCTGCGTTTCTTGGATGACGAGGGAGATGACAACAATAACCAAGCAATCTCCTTGAATCCAAGAACCTGAGCTGATATAAAAGTTCCTGTTCCAAGAACTGAAAACGCAGCAAGCATGTCCAAAAGAAAACCAGAAAAAATAGAGGAAAAAAATGCCACCATGAATAAGAACACAAGAACACAAACACAAGAGGATTTACGTGGTTCGGTCCTTAGACCTACATCCACGGAGGGAATCACTACCAAATTCACTAGCACAAAGGAAGAATTACAGGCTCATTACATTGAGGAATCACCAAGATCTCTCTCTCTACAAGACCTCTCCCTCAATTCTAAAGCCTCTCCACTCCTTCCTCTTCTTGTTGAATTTTCTTCCTCTTCTTGATCTTCTTGATCAGATTTTTCTCTTCTTATGGTGGTCTACCCATCCCTCAAGACTCCCTCATCTATTTATAGATGAGATGAGGTCTTCCAAGAGACATGAAATATTACAATTGTGCCATTTGTCATAATTAAGAGCCATGATATATAATACATGGTTTTTCATTGTTTTTTTTTGGTGGGGTTTGGTTGTTTGCTCTCATGGTATGGTTTTTCTCCTCTAGAAGAATTATCTTTTTATTTTCTTCCTCCAAGCCTCTCCAATTTAAGTCCTTCTTATAAAATTTAGAGAGAAATATTGGCGATAATAATACTTTTTTAAGAATGATTGTTGTAGGAATGTATGCAAAATATTTCTTCATCAATTCATAAAACTAGAATAGCGAACGACAAAATTAGATTTTTGTAGATGAGCATGATGGCAAAGAAAGTATGTTGATGTTGGGCGAATGTTTAGTTTGAAAGGCATTCATTATGCTTATTAACAAAAATTGCAGATAATTGATCGAGTGTTTTATATACTAATATTTGTGATGAACCTATGCAAACTTAAGAGAACTTCTAATTGGAAACATTCAAAATCTCGATTGAAAAAAGGAATAAATTAATTACACTAGGATATCCATCCCATGGATTGGAGAGCTGTCAACAATGATCCCATGGGTCAATAAGTTGGTTATGAGAATAAGGAAGTAAGACATATTGGCTAGGATCAGCTGTAGGCTGAGGATCCACTTAGGGCCCGTTTGTGGCAGCTTATAAGTGAGGGAGAAATTTTTAAAACGTCGCGGAACCGTTTGGATCGCATGTTTTGTCCGCTTATCTTAAAACGCGGTTGAATTTTTAAACTAAACACAGGCCGCGAGTCGAACCCCGCGGGCCACGTTTTATGATAAGCTACTTATCCTGAAACGCACAAGCTGCCCCAAACATACCCTTAATCTGTTATTGATTGGGAGCGTAGAGACTTTACTGGCTGTGTGTGATGGGCAGGCTCAAGTGTTAGTGATTATTATTTTAGAATGAATTTATTATCTATTTTTACACCCGTTCCAGTATAACGAGTGAACATTATCAATTCTGTGTTTACCTTTTAATATTAAAAAGTTGTCCCCGATATATCTCTGATAAAAAACATCTATAAGTAATCTAATTATGAATACGAATGAAATGCAAATTAGGTCGCCATCCAACTTTTCTCCTATTACAGTGCCAATCAACTTAAATATACTTGGTGCGATCATATTTTATGGGGTTATGTGACAATGATGGTTGATTTGTCATCACCATATAGTCTCTTAAGGCCTTTTCATTCAACTTTTAAATTTTACAATTAACTTTAAGCCATGGTAATTCAAAGATTCATCTTGATAAAAATCTAAATTCAACTTATGTGCTAAATTTTGCAACCACATTATATTATTTACTTTTAATGCTGATTTCTGAGTCATAAGGTTGCCCCTTAAGAATATGTAATGCCATGAAGTTGTTCTCCTATCAATTGTAAGTTTTGTGTAATGCCATGAAGTTGTTCTCCTATCAATTGTAAGTTTTGTATAATTAGCATATGCATAATGCAGCGTCTTCCATCTTTTGAATAAAATTCCTTTCCCAAGAATTCCTTTCAAATATGCCTCATCTCACCATAATATTAGCCTTAAATTTCTCTATGCAAATAAAGTAGAAACTCGCCGCTTTCTTTTTAACACAAAATTTCAAAAGTGATAAATATGAAATGGTCAACCTAAATATCAATGACATTGTTGTGGAATATTTTCTCACTTTGGTAGTTCTTAACGACTTCACATTGGATATGTTATTTAAAACCTATTCAATATTATATTTTTCTTGCAAATGGGTTGTTTTGGCCTTTTGCTCATACTAGTTGGATGTTGTTTACAATGCGTGTAATATCTTGTTTCATGGTAAAATTAATTTTGTGATTTAAGTTGTTGAAGAGAATTCTTTATTTTATAGAACTTGCAACTTAACACCTGTCCTACATGTTGGTGCATCTTGAGGTATTATTTGTCTTGTTATATTTATCATAATATTCAATTCAAAACTTTGCAAATAAGCTCTGAATCTTCAGAAAAAGAATAAGTGTGCAAAATACAAATTATTAAATGGAAACATTCCAGACCTACTAGACTAATAAATAAATTTGATTAATATATCTCTCAACATGAAATTTGGCAGGTTGTCTTCATCAAAGTTATTCGCAATAAACAGACAGGAAAATCAGAAGGATATGGTTTTGTTGATTTTTTTTCTCACGCAGCAGCTGATAAAGTGATTCAAACATTCACTGGCCATTTGATGCCTAACAGTGATCAGCCTTTTAGATTAAATTGGGCCTCATTCAGCACAGGTGATCGGCGTTCTGAAATAGCTTCCGGTTACTCTATTTTCGTAGGCGATCTTGCTCCTGATGTTACGGATTCCTTGTTGCTCGAAACATTTTCTACCAAATACTCGTCTGTAAAAGGTGCAAAAGTTGTCATTGATGCTAATACTGGCCGTTCAAAAGGATATGGTTTTGTTAGATTTGGAGATGATAATGAGAAAGCCCTTGCGATGACCGAGATGAATGGTATTTATTGCTCAAGCAGGCCGATGCGTATTTGTGCTGCAACTCCAAGAAAATTATCTGGTATGTCATAAGTCGGTCTTCATTCTATGTTTTTTAGATCATGAATAAATTTGTTCAGTAAGTTTATATGTGCCATGGTTTATCTGATCCACTAATTGTTATTTATAATTATTTTCGTATTTGGTCACAAAAAGGAAAATTTTTGTTCTCTAATAGGCTTATGTGAAAAGTCTATACTGTTCTTGTTTAAGTTTTGTGTGTTGAATTTAATTGTGCTATTAGTATTATTTTGATGTCAAGTATGTCACTGATTCACATGGACATGGTAACTTTCTCATTTGGATTCAAATTATTTGCACGCTGCTCGCTTCCATTTTACTTCTAGTTTTCCTTCATCCCTTCGCTCTGCTCAATAGTTCATGAGCGGACATTGTTTTACTCTCAGACTTATAAGAGTTTATATTTATTTCACACAATTTTTATGATGGTTATGGTGCTAAGCTTGGATTTTAATTGATGCTGTTTTATTTTTACTGCATTTTGGGATAATTCTAGCTAAGTTTTAGGTCTCTTACTTTCATCTGTTGTTGGTAACGAAAAAGTTTAGACAAGGTTAAAGTTATTTTCTTGGCGTTGTAGTCACTTAAGATCTCTATCTTAAAAAAAAGAGTTGTATATTGTTCTTTGCGGACATCATTTGTTTTTTTAACCTGTGAATCAATTCTTAACTTTTACGGGCAATTTACAAGGTTTTTCCACCATTTCATGTTGTGGGGTTTGTAAGGCAGCTTTTGAAACTTCAAACTTTTGATGTCCGAGTACGGAAGAGAGCAATGAAGGATTGCTTTTACGGTATGTGAAAAGAAATAGAAGGTTTTTATTTTTGTTGGGCTCAGACAGAATTAGCCATTTTATTGAACGCTGCTCTCATGACACATTTTTTCTTTTATTTCTATGAAAATCATTACATCTTTTAAGAATTTTCTTCTCTTGTAGCTCTATAAAATTTATTCTCCCTGGCCGCCGTTGTTGTGTTTTCGGTGAATATTTTCAAACCTGTTGTTTACAGAAGTATGATTTATATTGATATCGACTCAGGAAGTTGGGTCTGAGGTTTTAATTAGTTCTATCTCCAAGCAAACTTTTGGTATCATGGAAATAAAGAAAAGGAATTTGCCATTAGGAACCGGTACATAGAGGAGTTAATAAAAAATATTATACAACACTTTATATTTTGAAGGTTGAAATCAGCCACTTTTTCAAGTTTACTCATTAGGGCTTAGGTGTTGATCAATGATGTCGAACAAAATGTGAATACACAAATACAGAACAAACCAAAATCAGAGCTGAAGAGCATAAAATAAAATGAATTTTGGTTACCAGTGCCAGTTTTTATGGATTTGAGTTGGCCATGCTGTTTGTAGGTTGCCCGCACAACACGAATATTGAATATCTAGTGCTTTTAATATAAGATAAACTAATTTTTAAGGCTATTTGATTGGTTTGACTTCTACTTACTCCTTGCTAGAACTGGTTGAACTATTTTCATGGCCTTAACCCTTTTCTTGATTGAAATGATTGCAAACTTTTTTAGACTATTCGTAATGATTAGCCTGACTATGGAACCACTGCAGTATAGTGACGAGCAATATAATTAACAGTAAATTTAGGTGATTCAGAAGGCATGCACACTTTCAATAGATTTGCAAGAGTTGCGGTATTTAAAAATATTCCAAATTCAATTATTTGAATGAACCCTTTCTTGTTAAAACGTGTGCATGGCTTTTTATTTTGTCCGCTTGCATTTATATATTTGTGAATCTGTTTAGAATTATGCCGTGAATTAAAACAACACATTTTTGTTGCATTTAGTCCTCATATTATGGTATTCGATCTCATATTATTTGACTTTTTCCTTTTTTTTATTTTTATATTTTATTTTTATACTTTTTCCTTATACATAGAGGCACCACAGTAGTAACTTTTACGCCCATTTAGTTGACAATATGTTATGAGAATTCAACGGGCATTGTGGAGGTTTTATGGGTGCTTGTAGACAAGCTATCAAGTTTATTGCAAGACTTTCTTGTATTCAATTTGATTTTTTAAAATTTATCGGATGCGATTTGTTGCATATTTATATATTTGCCTGTTTAATAATGTTGTACTTTTTTTTCTTTTTCTTTTTTTTCGTTTGGGCCAGGTAGTCATTTTAATTTAAGTATATTTGAAAATTTTAAATGGTCATGACATCATCTTTACGTAGTGGGCTTTTAGGAGGATACTAGGCTTGCCTGTGTCTAGGAAGCCGTGGACCTGCATTGTTGGTGTCTAAGACATCACGATCAAAATCTTTAATCCTCCATGTCTAAAAGGCATTAATGGGACTTCTTTATCTGCAAGAGAACAGTCACACACTCATGTTGAAATGATCGCATAAGTATTTATATGTTGTGATGCAATTGCTTGCATATTATACCTTGCACTCAATAGACAACATTCCTATTGAGGAAAGTTGAGGTGAGATCATGACTCGATTTGAATATTATTCATTTGCAAATTATGTTGCGATCTAGCCTCAAATTCATCATCAACAATACTGTCTAGTTGGGTTAGGATGTTGATGTTTGCTGGTGAAGGCTGTTGGAGATGCTAGGAATTGAAGTTGTTGGAAATATTGCTTTGATGATTGTACCTTTAAGGGAAAGAAAGACATTGTTGAGGATGGTTGAAGAGGTGTATTTGATGGTTTCACCATTGCTACGAACCAAGTGCGGCGAAGCATTGACTACTCACGCAAGTTTACATGTTGTATCTGCATAATCCAAAAATGAGTTATGGGCATCGATCCCACAGGGAACAAGTTGAATCCCAAACGAAAAAGTTATAGTTTACTATTGAAAGCCCTAGCTTGAATGTTGAAGTTTCGGTAATAACTAAAATGACTAATCTTAAGTTATCAAGTTCGAAAGATCCTATGCTAACAACAGTGAGAGTTAAGAGTTTTTAAATGCTTTAGAGTTTCTCTCCTGAATTGGTTTAGTAGGACATCTCGTGTGAAAAAGTGATTCAACAATTAGTTGAGAGATGAGAGCAACCTTCTTCCTATCTCCTTTTGGTAGTCTAAAGAAGTTTGGCTAAGAAAGCTTGCTTTTCCTTAAATCCTATTTCTAGCCCCAAGAATTAATTTCTCAAAAAAGTCTGCACTAAATTAAAGGCAATATCCCTATTCCCCCAAATTAATATGATTAACATGTTCGTTCCATGTTGATCTACTCCGAATTTCATAACGATAAATATTAATAATTCACTTGACCAAAATGAAAGTAAATAAAGTTTTGAAGGTTAAACATCACCATTAATGATTAAGCACAAAATTACATAAAAAATTTTACACACAGCAATCCTACATCTCCAATTCAGCAGAGAATAAGAGAACTACTCACTACTCATGCTTGTACACGTCAATATGAATATTTTATTTGGAAAAATAATCAAATACAGAAGTCTTTTATGATTGAAATGAATATAAACTCCCTTTCTTCTCACTCGGAATGATGATGATACAAACCCAAAGTTTCTCCAACACTCATAAAACTCACTTATCTACACTTAATTCCAAGTTGAAGAT
>NEWO01000004.1:5153788-5165841 GCA_003013225.1 Phalaenopsis aphrodite
GTTAACGAGTCGAACCGAACACAAACGAACGAATTAAACGCAAACTTCTTAACGAGCGGAACACGAACTGTTTGCTAACAACGAGCTGTTTTGACAGCCTTACTTATGACACTTAAAATCCACAAACAAAAATTATAAGCGGTGCAACAACAATCACAAATCGGCGGCTGCAAAACCATAATGTTACTTCCAGCTAAACAACTACAAAATTTAGCAATCTGTGCGACATCATCAATAAATTCTTGCAAGGACACAAGCAGTTCAAGCAGCACACAAGGTTTTAAGAGAGTAATGCAGTGGTGAACAAAAGCTGGAGGAGACTCATAGAAACGCTTGGAATAAATAATGGGTAGCCGCCACTGCAGTAGTGGAGCGTTGGCTTCCTTTAGTTGCTACTGTTGAAAACTGAGGTTTGTGGAGAAGGAAAGGAACATGGGAAGAATTTTAGTTTTCTCATCATTTTCTATGTGTAATTTCAAGCCTTAAAATAGGCGATTACAATGGGATAAAATAGTATTTTCCTAAGCAGATTCCACAAATATAGGAAAATTGTATATATAATCAAAAACCTATATGAGTTTGAAATAAATAACAACTCTTGCTGTAATTTTCTAAATTAAATTTAAATTGAAATATGAATTTATTCAATCAAATTGAAAATGCTAATCTTATACTATTGTAATGTGAGATCGATCCAACAATTTAGTTTCCAGAGCGTTAATCTTCTTAATATGATGTGCGCCCATGGGCTCATGGAATCATCCTCTTTGAATTCAACAATGTGATTTAAGACATACATTTTTTCTTTTGAGAAATCTGTTCATTAAAATATACATGTTCATGATCTCTCTAATGTTTCTATGATCCAACGTTCAATCATGATATAGATGCTTTGATCATCATATAAATAGGATCCCTAGATCATTTAGAGACTTAGATAGACCTCATGAATATGATAAATCTCTGTGGTAATTAGCATAGCACATTTCATACACATTTGAGTTCAAGAGGCTATATTTATTATCCTTGAACTTCTCAACTGTTTTTCATGCCTTCTGTGTAGGTTTTAGACAAAAAACGTTTATTTAATATGCATGAATGAATCCCAAATCTGAAAATAAAAGGGAACAGTTGTATATGCTGACAAACAATACCAGTCAATTATTATTATTATTTTTTGAGTTAGCCTGTTCTTTGAAGACAATTGATTTTTTAAATCTATTTGTCCTGGAATTGAAAAATAAGGTTTACTTCCATGTGCCCAAGCTCTTCTAGTGCATTTGAAGATTTTTGGTTATGATGTGGATTTGAGCATTAAATTAGGGTCCAATGAATGTATTTGGTTTGAAATATGAGATACTAAATGTAACCTCGTCTCAGAATATTGGACCAATGGTCACAGATTTCTGAGATAATACTTGGTAATACTGAACCTTGACTCTAGGAGTTATAATTTTGCCATAAAGCACCAAATGGTGAAACTTCACTGTCTTGTTGTTCTAGGTTCCTCAGGATATAGTGGTGCATTGTCACACGGCTCCCAGTCGGATGGAGATTCAACTAACACAACAGTGAGCACAAATTTTTGCATGAGGCGTTATAAGCATTCTTTTCCAATGATTAGGTTTTGATTAATCTGTTTTGCTTTTCAGGTATTTGTGGGAGGACTTGACCCAAATGTTAGTGAAGATGAGCTCAAACAGATCTTTTCTAAACATGGTGATGTTGCCTCTGTAAAGGTTCCGGCTGGGAAGCAATGTGGTTTTGTACAATTTGTCCAAAGGTAGCTTCAATTTCTCTACAAACTTCTGAGACAGAAAGCTGATCAGAGATCAGATTTTGTTATGTATTGAATCATGGTTCTCATGACATAATTATTGTGGCAGAAGCAATGCTGAATCTGCTCTGCAAGCACTTAATGGAACACTTATAGGGAAGCAAACTGCTCGTCTTTCATGGGGTCGCAATCCAGCAAATAAGCAGGTAGGGCATTATTGGATTCTCATTCTTCTAACTTGAAATGATGAATTAATGTTTAAACCGAGTTATTAGATCTGCCTTGCTGTTTTTCTTAAAAATCCATATACTTCATCTATTTGATTATTCTAGAGATTTGATGTTACTTACTGTAAAATCAAAGCCTGCAATCCCATCTTACTTTACTGGGATTCTGTCCTCTGGAATCAGTTCTCCACCTTCATTCTCTCCACGTCACCTCATTAGCCATGTGATTATTGTTTACCTCTTAGGAATCCATGGATTGCTCTAATTATAATTAATTCATATATATATATATATATATATATATATATATATATAGAGAGAGAGAGAGAGAGAGAGAGAGAGAGAAGGACCAAAATTGTTTACTATCTGGGGGGGAGGGTGCATTTTAGTTCCAGACTATAAAAAAAAAATTGATTTGACATTGGAGTCTTAAAATACGAACCAAAATTATTAACAGAACCGAACATTGAAGTTAAAATCAATAGATATTATTAAAATGAGTGTATTTTGGAATGTACACCTTGAAATTTTTATGAATTTAATAAATGGCATTTATTTTGTAAGTTTGAGATATTATAGGAAATTTATTTATGATGGTTGCGAAAATTTATAAATTTAAATTTCATTACAAAGCATTAAAAAAATGATGTACGAATATTAGGAACCTTATTCCTAGATTATAACCCTTAGCGAAGCAAAAAAAAAAAAAAAGTAAATAATTCAGAAAGAAGTTGCATATTCTTAAAATAAAATTGTTTTAACACCATTTATTAATTTTAAACGTACATGTTTTCATGTATAGTTAAGATGTCATATGTGTAAAAACATAAGTTTAGTTGTTATGTATGTACTTACGTAGGCATTGACTGGTGTGTACGTGAATATTCCTTATGAGAAATAAGGTTTGGCCATATATCAGAGCGCGGCATATTAGAGTTTTGCACGAGAGTTTAATTTTGTGATTAGAAAATTACAATTTGGGATGTTTTGTGAGCATGTTATGCATCACAGATTAAACTTTTCTATTGAAGTTTTCTTTTTTATTTCTCCAAGACTAAGTTTTGGATTTTGAAGGCGTGACGCTAGCATTCTTTTTTCTCGAGTCTCATGCCATTCTCAGCTTCTTTGCTTCCCCCCTCCCCCTGAACAAGATAGCTGTGATACTTTCATGACTTTGAATAATAAATTTTCTAATCTTTTTTTATAAACCTGAAGTGTTAAAATGGTCCATTGGCTGTTCATTTGCGGTCATTTTAATCACATAGTTTATAAAAGTGTTGAATTAACCCCCACACTCTTTAAATGGAGGTTGAAGTAGACTATCTTATCTCTTACTAAAAATATATGGGGATTAAATTGACACTTTTGTAAACTTTGGGACTAAAATGGTCCTTGCAAAAAATTCATCAGGCAATTTTGATAATTTCTTTTTATTTGTATGTGTTGTCTATTTTATCATATTTGTATTATTTTTCTTAAACTTAACCGAAACAAATTTCTTGCCATATATAACAAATCTGTCTTTAATCTCTTGTTTAGTTGGAATATGAACTCATTTAGTTAACCATAAGTTTCTTCTCAAATTTTGTTTACAGTTGAGATTGGATTCTCCGAACCGGCGGAGCGGCGGGTACTATGGAGCACAAATGTATGGGGGATATGGCTACGCCGTGCCATTTCAGCATCCCGGCATGTATGCTGCTGCTTATGGTCCTTACTCCATGTATGGTTTCCAGCAACAGGTGAGTTAGTAGCTCAAATCTTCTACAACTGGTTTCCAGGTTAGTGAGTAATGGAAAATTGATGGCAGTGTAAAATACAGTTTACAAACCAGCACTATCTTTTAGTTGATTTCTTACATTCTTTGAAAATTTTGACTGATTGTTGTGATAAAACTAAATTATTTGTACTGTACTGCAATTATGCTCTTAAATTGTTATCCATTCTTTTATAGAATGCTCAGACCATCTTGTCATTAATTAGCATGGTGAATCACTATTTCTTTTGTGGGGCTTTACATACATACCTCCCAATTCCTATACGTCTGCATATCTAACACCAAAACTTTACTTTTTTACATTTATGCCCCCAGAATCTCAACTTTTCATTCATAGATATGGGGGTAAAAATTAAAGTTTAGATGTTAGATATGTAAATATATGGAAATTGAGTGGTATGTATGTATATATTTTTCCATTTGAAAGTTTTGGATGAAGGATTATGATTGCGGTTTGAAACCTCTCCAATTATGGTTTTAGCCGTGCAATACACTTTAATTGTTGGGGCGTCAAATTCGGAGTGATTTTGAAGATGAATATGAATTCAAAATTCTAGCCGTTGAATGTGAATTGCTACTGCTTTCTTTTGAAATTTCTTTTTTAATTGCTGCTGCTTGCTTTTGAATTTCAAGTTTCCTGCTTATATTTTTTGTGAGTTATTTGGCTTATGCTCAAGTCTTTTTTATATTACAAAATTAGGTACTTTTTCCAAGATATAGAATTCAAATACATAGATATATACACCACATTCATACAAATATCTACACACAGATATATGTATACATATTATACATATAGACACACACAAACAAACATACGTACACACAAATACATATGTATGCATACACATTTATAAATACGTTTATATATATATATTAAGAATTTATTGATATGTGCTGAAAACCTCCTCTAATTGTGAGAATTAATGCTCTATGTAAAAACCGCCAATGAGCAGTCCTCTTTAATACGGCTAAAGCAAGTTACGCTAAGGGCCTGAAGTTTTAAATATATATTAAAAATAATTATAATTTTTCAGTTGATTGGATGTAATTAATGCTGAACATTAAGTTTAAACATCATTAAATCTGCATGCCACATGAATGTTATGTATTTACATATCTAATAACAACGTTTTTATATTTATGTTTATAACACTTTAATGTCAAAAAATTAAACATGAAAAGTTGCATTGTAATTTCTAAATGTAGTATTTAGATGTGCTGCTAAAAATTAAGTGTTGTCTGAGTATATGAAATTTTTTGTACTATATAAATAAAAATAAAAGAGTGATGTGATATGTATGTTAATTAGGAGTGTTTAATTTCTTGTCCAATAAATTTAAAAAATAAAAATTTTTACAACTGAGGATTCATAAAATTAAAATGATATTATGTAGATAAGATATGTAATTCTTAATGTATCGAATTAAATTTCAGTTGTTTTGATTAGTTTGATTTTCTGGATTTTGAATTTCGGCTGTAATTTGGTTTCATCAATTTTAAAATGGATCCATACAATACTCCCTTATTAATGCCCGAAATTTAGGGAAAAGTAAGATCAATAATTACTTTTTCTTAAAGCAAACTTTAACTAAATGAGCCCCCCTAAGAGTGGGCCAAATTGATGGCCCAATAATACTTTCTTGAGATCTGCAGGCCTACCATGTTCACACAACATGTCAAATTAGAGAAAAAAAAAAACATTTTAGAGTAAATTTTGATATGAATAGAAAGCATCACCATACTAAGTTTTAATAAAATAAAATAAAATATATTTCAGTTTTTGTTGTAGTTATTGTGATTCCAATAAATTGTCTTTGAAATCTATAGTAATGCTTTGTGTTGGCTTTCATTTAAGATGACTTTATTCTTAAAGGGAGATAAATCTACATAAATTTATGTTCACACTTTCGTCAATGTTTTCGTCTTTTCCTGCTGCACCTCTTGGTTTTACTCTCATGTTTCTCCGACAACAGCCCATCGGCGGGGGTGTTCTTGGGAGAGTTGGAGCATCGATGGGATTGTGCTAGTGGGGAGGGAGGCTGACAGGCATGGGTGCGACGGGTGTGGCTTGGGGAGAGGGTTGGAGGGAGAGGTGGCGCCGACATAGTAGTGGAGAGGTATAGGGTACGACGGCAGTGTAGGCATGCCAGATTGCGTGGGAGGTTGGAGCTGTGTAAGGGTTGACCGGCGGGTGACCAGGCTGCATGGTGAGCATACAAGCCTGATTGTTCCCATGACAAAACATATTAATCACAATCTTATAATACAATTATAATTAGTTCATTATCTTTATTTCTAATATTTTTTTATTAAAATATTTATCAAATGACCATAAAACATGACTAAAAATACAATTAAAAAATGCAACTAAATAATGCTTTTACTCAAGAATTTTTTTTTTAAAAAAGTGATGGTTAATTTCATCTCATATCCAGCTCAAAAAGGAAAAAAAAGAAAAATTTATATACATAACACTTAATCCTACTTATTTACATATCTAACCCCTAATCTTCAATTTTAACATAAATATACATCACCTTTCCTATGATTGTAAAGAAATATTTCACTTTTTTAAATTTAACAAAGTAACATTTTAGATGCCATATAAAAGATTTGTGTAGTATAAATTAGATAAAAACCAAATTCTAGCTGTTAGATATATATGATGAAGAAATGTCAGGATTCCAATAAAATTGCGCGCTATGCGTACAGAGGAGTCAAATCATACATTAAAATATAAATTTTTTTTATTTAGTGGGTCCGTCACACGACGCAAAAAAATTTCATTGGAAATTTAGGGAAGAATCCATGAATAGAAAAAGGGGACCAAAGAACCCTTTTAGTTGCCTTTTATAAACAGATGGGAGTCGCCACTAACCACTCCACTGTCCGTCAATCCCATCCCTTATTTGCTCCACACACCTATTGCCTATTCCATTAATGAGCTCCAAAGCTCAATTCATGCAAAGCCCCCAACCTACCAAACCCTAATTTATAAGAACCCTAACATCAATGGACCACATTCTCTTCTTTTGAGTATGATTATTTAATGGCATGGTATGTGGGCCACCTCATTTGCTTGATTGATGCAATCGGTACAATTATCCAATCCCTTTGATTTCCATCTCCTTCTTCAAGGCTTGATTTTAGGGTTTTTGCAGCTTTTATGAATCAACTATAAGGAGAGGTATGTAATTTTCTCTTTCATATGTTATTGATATCCACATGAGTAAAAAAAGTGATATCTTTGAATTTTGGTGGTATAAATGTAAAAGGTAAAGTTTAGTTATTCATCTGTCAATGCATAGGGATTGGGTGGTATGTATGGAAATGCCCCACACATAAAAAAAGCAAAGTTTATGTGTTAGTTATGCAAATACATAGCAATTAGGTGGTATGTATGCAAATACATAATTCTATATTGATCTTGACACTACTTTGAAAAAAAAAACAAGTCATTTTATAGATTCCCACAAACAATTTATGTCTCAGAGATTTGTACAGAACTGAACAACAACCATTTTTGACTTATATATTAAACTGAGAAATGAGTTAAAATCTAAGGAACAAAGAGATATCTGAATCTGAACTCATAAGGAAGAATCTGTACTGCATGTGGAATCACAAACCTGCTCATCTGAAGGCATTCAAATGCTTCAGTTCTGAGTTCAGATGGAAGCTGGAAGCAGATCCAATCCATTAATGACTCGAAATCCTCGGCGAAATCCATCAGATACCAATCCAGCAGTTTGGGTATGGCCAATTTGTTTGGCTTCAATATCCCTACTGCTGCTTGTAGGTATTCCTTTTTCGCTTCTTCTAACTCGTGTTGTACATTCGTTGCGGTGTACACTCTCACCTGCCATATTTTAGCAGATCTGATTGCAATAACTTCATTTTTATCTTAGAAATTTGTAGTATTTATTACAAAATATATGGTGAAATAAAGAGTGAAGCGTCAAAAGTAGGCCCTTGTCTTGTCTGTTTACATGGGATCACTTTAGTTACAGAGTCTACAAATGTGTCAGCTTAGTCCACAAACTCTATAAATTATATCAACGTAAACAACAGTAGTAAAAAATGTATACCAAAATAAAGAGTGAAGTGTCAAAATAAGCCCTTTGATTATTTACATGATGTCATTTTAGTCACAAAATTTATAAATTTGTCACATTAGTCCCCTGATCTTTTGAATTAAAGCCCTTTGATTGGAGCTTTGTTAGAGCATCAAAGCATATTGTTGTGTATTCTTAAGTAAGGAAATGGCGGAAAACTTACGGTTGGTGACGACCAACTTCCGCAAGAAAGAGCAAATGTTACCAATGGCTCGGGCCAATCTAACCTGAACATGGCCCTTCTTGTCTTCTCATCACTTCTTAGTCTCTCCAAAGAGTACTGTTTAAGGATGCAAAATAAATCATTTGGCCTTAAAAGTGATAAAAAAAAAAGTAACATTTACATTCATACCCCTCAATTTCTTATGTAGTCACATATTTAAAACCTAAACTTCACTTTTACATACATATCTCCTTCTCTATGCTTGAAAAAGGTGCATTTCACATTTTAAAAGTTAAAATTATGGTATTTTTTGTCATATGAAAGATTTGCACGGTATAAATGTAAAAAGTAAAATTTGTGTGTTTGGTATGTAAATATATAAAAATTGAGCCGTATGCATGTAAATGCCCCCAAAAAAATCAAACCTTTGAGTAAAACTAAAGGAAGTATGCTCACATGCTTTGAGTAATAAGGCAATCTAAGTATGAAGTGTTCAATGTTCATTGCACTTAGTATGTGTCCCCCCACATTTACCATTGCCTGAATAAAATAAGAAATAAATATAGATTAAATGATTTTCTTCTTCTTAAGGGTATCAGCAAATAAAGAGTAAAAATGCAATAATGTACCTTAAGCATTTGCTCAACAACCATCTGTGGAGTTGTGGGTATACCATTCTCTAAAAATGCCTGGCAAATTATATGAATTTTATAAATCATATTGTTAGCTTATGTAAAATAATAGCTAAAAGACAAGCTACCGAAACAAATACGGAAAAAGTACTAAGTTTTACATGAAAAATCTTAGACCATAGAATTTGGTTCACAAATTCTAACAATTTAGTATTTTACCAAACCTCAAAAAGAACAATAAAAAATTGCTGTAAAATATAATCAGTCAAAGCAAGCTGAATTAAACCAGAAAGCGTATTTAGCTTACATTCATGATGCATGAATTGTATATATTGATCCAGAAAGCAAGCTTCTGCTGATGAGTAAGCTCAGAAACATCCACAGATGAGAGCTTCTTCAACAGTAATCTAAATCATAATTAAATCCCAATTAACTCAGTATCACTGTTAATATGAACTAATTCAGCTCACAAAACTTACTTCAATCTTTGTGTAAGAAACAATGAGTTTGAGATGAGATTTGGATCGATCGAGCTTGCTTCTAATTCATGGAGGTGTTGATATGGGCCTACATCCCTTATTCCAAACTGTGAACAAATACCATAAGGATCTAGAGATCCTTCAATCCCTAAACCTTCAGAAGAGGCTGAAACAGAAGGAGAAAACTCGCTCTCCATCGCCATTGCGTTCTTCGGCAAGCTAATCCTTGAGAAAATACTCAAGAGACATCTCAAGATCTCCTCTGATAATTTGTTTGGTCCGCTGAGTTCCTTACAGGACTTTTTATCAGAGGGATTCTGAAAGGTGGGAACTTTTCTTACCTTATCAGCTGCTTGATTTTTTGGCTGGAAAGAGAGATTAGAGTAACAATTAGATTGTATATGTACAGGAAATCATTCTCCAGAGAAGAATCTAATGAATACTTCACCTGGTTCTCTTTTCCTCTATGTTCTTCAGACAGGGAAGAGTTTTGCTTCTTTGGAAGCCGGTTCTCTTTAACAACATAGATGGAAGGAAAATGGTGGTGGTTTCCGTCCAAAGATCGCCGCTTTGATGGCGACGGCGATGTGGTGCTGATCGCAGAAGCGTTCATTCGAGATTGAGCTTTCTGTTGTTCTGATTGATCATAGAATGAATCCGATCCAGTTTCCTTCTTGTTTTTGGAAGAAGAGATAAAAATGGCTTCTTGGTAGAGATCTTGCCGAAAAGTTACCACCTTTTCTTCAAGCCGAATCACCTCCTCCTCCAACACAGCTACTTCAGCAAGAAGCTCGAGTGTCTTGAGATACAGAGGAGATGGTAATAATTCAGAATAAATCTCTCGTGAGATAAAAATGAGAATGAATCTGTGAAATGTACTCACATATGAAGGGAGATAGGGAGGGAGGCGTGGGAGAGCACCTAAGGGTCTGGTAAAAGCTCTCTTTAATGCTCTGTGAACATTCTCTTCACGCCTGAGCTTCTTTCTCAGCTTATCAACCTACAAGTTATGAAAATTTAAAAACAAGGGAAGAAGACATATAAGTATAAAGAGAGAAAAAGAGAGAAGAGAGAGAGAGAGAAAAAAATCAAGTCGAAGAAGAATTACATCTTGTTGCAAAGCAATCTTTCTCTCTCTCCTCGACAGGCATTTTCCTGGTTCTTTTAATTTGATTTCCTTAGCCACCTCATTCGTTTTCTCCTTCTCCATCTCCTTCGCCAAACAGAGATTCAGGGGAAATTAAGCAAGATTCAATAAAGATTAATTACAAGCATACAAAATAATTAAAAAAAACAATTTTTTAAAGATACCGCAATTGGATTCTCATCCGAATTACTCTCATTCTCCAATGGAGAAGAGATGGCAATCGAAATCAAAGAACCCATTCCAAATTTCAATCTGAGACCAACAAACTATTCAAAAACCTTCAGAACAAAAAAAAATATTGCATTTAAGGAAAATAACACCAAATCAATCGATTCCATGGAAAACCTCGAACAAAAAACAAACAGAAGCACTCCACTACTAATCAAACGACAGCATCCAACTTTTCAACATTGAATCCATCACCATTAAACCTTCAATTCCCAATCCGCAAACCCACAAAGGCATCACGAATTTCGACAAAGGAGACAACTTTACGCATGCAAGGGCATCAAAATCCAGATGAAAGCATTCTCATAATGCGATTCGTACAAAGAAGTTTACTTTGTCGAGCTTCGGGCAAGCTTTCATGGCCTGCACTGCCGTCCGCATTCTAGTGTTCATCTCCTCCCCTTCCTTGCACAGAGTCCTTGTCCTTCCCCTCTAACCTGCTTTCTTTATTCGAAGCAGATACAGCTCTTCCTCTCTCCGAACCAAAAGTGAAAAAGTTGCAGGGCCGTTACAGTATTATAAATACAGGACGCTGAAGCCGAGAAGATGAGCTGAGCCATTCAAATAACTCCAGTGTAAATATGAGCAAGTTATTTCCATAAAAAAATATACTAGTGCTGAAATCGAAGCCAGAAGAGAACCTCTGTTTCTTTCTCAGAGCGGGAAAGAAACACAAGAAAATAATGAATGCTTCTCTCTATAACACAAGAAAATATTGAATAACGCATCGTAAGTGTAGATTGCAAGATTTTTTTTCATACGGAGTTGGGGCGTAGTTCTACGTGCGATTCTAATAATATGTTGCTTCGTATTGGTTGCAATACCATATGTAATATTCTGATGATATTTTATTGATATTGAAATAATATTACTAGAAAATTACAATATCATATTTAATTCGCATAAATCTCATCTCCACGCAATAATTTACCCCCTCCCCCCCCTCCCCTCATCTGCAACACTGCAATTTAGCGGTCGGGCCGGCTCGGCCCAATAAACTTGGGCTCACCGCGAAGTAGCGGACCGATAGTCCAGCTTGTTAAGTTAGAGCCCGATCCACGCCTCTTTCTCTCGCTCCCGACTCTTGCTTCCGCCGGCGATTCGCGAACCACTCTATCGTGAAGCGAAGCTTTGCTTCGGCCCGCTCCTTTGTCGTGAAAGGTCACGACTCCTTCTGCTCCTGCTCAATCGTGGAATTGTTCCTGTCTATGCCCGTTCCCGCTTCCTGTTCATGATAAAAGCTTCAGATGACTCTCCTTGGGTTGAGAAGTCACGACAGACCTTTTTGGTATTCTTCTTCGGTTTCCTCGGGATAGAGGAAGGTTTCCACGGGGGCAATGGAAGAGAAGTGCAATGAGGAGTATTTACTTGCGGTAAAGAAAGAAGAAGATTGTTCTCCCTAGGCCAATTTTCTTCTTGGTGGCTTGTGGAAGAAGAGAAATTGAGTTTATTTCTCTTATAAGTTTGTCTTCTTCGGTGTATCTCAGTGTAGAGTTTTCTTCGGT
>NEWO01000004.1:5166731-5208365 GCA_003013225.1 Phalaenopsis aphrodite
TGTTGGATCGACAAGTTCTGGGGGTTATTCGATTGACGTTATCGTGGTCCGTTGCACACATCGTTGTCAAGAAAAGGACGATTGTAGATCTTATGACAGCCTTATCAGGTATGTAAGAAAAACCATCGGCGAATAACAAGGTGCACTTGATGAAGACGTTATTTAATTTGAAGATGACGGAAGGTGTTTCTATTGCTCAACACCGGAATGATTTCAATACTATCACAAATTAATTGTCGTATGAGGAAATTAATTTTGATAATGAGATATGTGCACTGACCATGTTGACTTCATTGTCAAATAGTTGGGAAGCCATGAGGATAGCAGTTAACAGTTCTGCAGGTAAATCTAAACTGAAATATAATGATATTCGTGATTTGATTTTGGCTGAGGAAGTTCGCATGAAAGATCTGGCAAGGTCTCGGGTTCGAGTTCGACACTAAATGTTGATTTCGGAGGGAGATGACATCACAAGAACTCAAGTACAGGGAGATCAAAATCAAAGTTTATTAAGCAGACAACCTATTGAAATTGTGGCAAGAATGACCACATAAAGAAGAACTGCAAAAATCCTAAGAAGATGAAGAATGATAACACAAATGTGATATCTAAAAAAATCACAGGATGCACTATTGTTAGCAGTTCATAGTTCTGTTGAAGACTTGATATTTGATTCAGTGGCTTTAAATGTGGTAAGAAATCTACCAGAGGCCACAGTGCAGGGCAGTGATGGAAGTGAAAAGAAAAGTGAGTCTGGGGCACCCATTTCTATTGCTCCACAGACAGATATTGAAGAACCACAGAGTTATGAAGAAATCTTGCAAGATGAAAGTTTGAGCAAGTGGGAGCTGGCATAACTTCCACCATGAAAGAAGGCATTGCACAATAAGTGAGTGTACTAGGTGAAGACTGAGCGTGATTTCAGTAAGAGATACAAGGCTAGACATGTTGCAAAAGGCTTTCAGCAGAAGCAGGATGTTGCCCATGCAGTGGGAGTTGTTAGCAGAGACAAGAGTGACACATAAAATAGCTTGGAGGTGCAAAGCTATGTGAAGTCTGTTGATATGTTGACTGAGGGTGTTACTCTTGAGAAACTGAAGTTATGCACAAGTTCAGTTGGTATTCTGGAGTGAAGACAGAGTATTAAGTTGCAGAGGTGGAGGATTCAAGTTGGAGGATTTATGGTGGAGGATACACGTTTGAAGAAAAAGATCGACGCCGCAGTGGAGGAGATTAGTTTGAGGAAGGAGATGTTGTAGCATGTGTATCGGTCTCCAAGTGGGAGATTGTTAAGTTGGTGCCCGATCCACGCCTCCTTCTCCCGCTCCTGACTTCCGCTTCTGCTAGCGATTCGCGAACCACCATGTCTCCTTTGTCGCGAAAGGTCGCGACTCCTCCCGCTCCCGCTCGATCGCAAAACTATTCCCACCTACGCCCGTTCCCGCTTCCTGTTTGTGATAAAAGTTTTGGATGGCTCTCCTTGGGTTGAGAAGTCACGACTGGCCTTTTTGGTGTTCTTCATCGATTTCCTCGTGATAGAGAAAGGTTTCTACGGGGTAGTGGAAGAGAAGTGCAAGGAGGAGTATTTACTTGCGGAAAAGGAAGAAGAAGGAAGAAGAAAAAGATTGTTATCCATAGGCTTCTTTTTGGTGCCTTGTGGCAGAAAAGAATTTCAGTTTATTTCTCTTGTAAGTTTGTTTTCCTCGGTGTATCTTGGTGTAGAGTTTTCTTCGGTTTATCTCGGTGTAGATAGATAAGAACAGAGAGAGAATAAGAGAGAGAGAGCAACGAAGAGTGAGAGATTCCTCTTGTAAGTCGAGGTGATTGACTGGTATAAATTACTCAAGTAGTAAAATCCTCTACAACTCCATGGACGCAGACAATTTGCCGAACCACGTAAATCTGTGATTCCGCTGTGTTGTTCTTTTCTGGTGTGAATTTTCTCGTTATATTTTTCGCTTCAAAGATCGTTCTTCTACTTTATTTTATATACCACCAAAACTGATATCTCTCGCAACACAGTTGACAAAAGATCTATTATGCCGCGTCAGGGGAGTGATACATGTCAGCACGCGTTTGTGCCACGCGGGGCATCATGAGTTAACGTGCGCGTTTGCTTTTCTGAGTGCCTTATTTTTTATCTTCCGTAGCTTACTGTTATGACAGAAATGCCCTCGCTTGTTTCCCGGTTCATGGGCTAATCGGTCTTTGTTGATCTGGTTCGATAGTTTAATTTTAAAAATTCATTATTAGACTTAACTATTTGAGATTTATATATATAATAAGTTTATTTATTTATATTTACATCAATTTTAATTGTTAATTATATCTCAAAAATTTAGTTGAAAATTTTTTATTTATTATCATCTTTGATTTTTTTTATCCTCTATTTTAATTCATCAATATTAATATTCATTTCTTTTTTAGCATGTTAAAATTATTTAAAATTATTTTTAATTTTTTATGTTTAATAAATTAATTTTCTAATTGTTCCTCTAATATGACCTATTAATTTCAAGGAGCATTTACATACATACCACCCAATATCTGTGTATTTACATAACTAACACATAAATTATTCTTTTTATATTTATTTACATATCACATAAGAAGTATGACCATTTTAACTTAGAAAAAGTGAAATACACCTTTTTTAATTATGCATAAGATGGTATGAATGTGGGAATTTAAGTTTAGGTGTTAAATATGTAAATACAAAGGAATTGAGTGGTATGTATGTAAATCTTCCTAATTTTAATTTTTTTTAACATAACGTCCTCAATTTATATAAATAATTGTTTAAATTATTGAATAGAACGTAATTGCAATGTGATACAATTTTCTCTCAAATTTTACACATAATTTGCTCGGTATATAATTATCATGTAAAACTCATGCTGTACCTTTTCTTTCTTTTTTAATAGAGACTAAAAATATGAAGTAATTGAACGTTGTGAACTATATAGTTCATAATTGGTCAAGTACGGTGCAGTTGTGAACGACTGCAATAGTGTTTGTAGGCTACAGAGACTAGAGCCGGAACTACACGAGCTATGAACCCATGTAGACCATAGTTGTCACATAGGTTGGCTATACGAGCTGTGAACCACTTAGGCCGTAGTGATAAGTTGTAATGACATATGCAGACATTAAAAGTTAGAATTGTGAGCTGCATAAACTATGAATTACTACATCATTGCACGCACACAAACATGAGAGAGAGAGAGAGATTTTGAATATATTCAAATTAACTTAGAAAATTATATGCGGGATTCATTTAAAAAGAAATACAATGCCGGTCAATAATTCGACATTAAAATTATTGACAAGGGCAGTTTCGTAAAATCAACTTGCGACAGCATCAACCACCACGTGAGACTGGCCAAAGCGGAAAAAGCCCCGTCTGTCTTTTCACTAACTTCTACCAGGGGCAAGTCGGGAATATCATCGGCGGCTGAAGCATAGGGGCATTTCGGGAATAAAAGTAAATTCGGCGTCCCCGAGCTATATAGCCTCCATGTAGCGTTACTCTTGCCGCTTTTGATAAGTTTATTGTTTTAGGCTAAAAGCTGCCATATGAAGGCTACAGGCTAATGGAAGATCGCTTTTACAGACACGGGCATTGCGTGTACACGAAGGGCTTTTTCTCTCCTTACGTAGCTTTACATACTCTACATGCGTCGGGTTATTCATGAGTTATTTTCATATTATTTTCGAGTTATTTTCAATAATTCCTAAATAACCCAGAAATAACTCAAAAATAAAGACCGCGAGTTATTTTTTAGTTACTTCAAGATTATTGAAAATAAACCATAAATAACCTGAAAAAAACTCAGGAATAACCTCCGCTATACGTAGAGCTACGTCAGGACTCCGCACAGAAAAATTAGGCGTGTCAAAGGGATTAACTAATCGGTATTTTTTTTAATTTGATGAAAAATATTGATTTATTAGTTTAATTTAGAGGGAATTTTACATATATTTAATTTTACATATTCAACACCTAAAGTTTTGTATTTCCATTTATGACATTTTGACGGCTAATTTATGAAAAAGATCTACTTCACTTTCAAAAAAATTAGGAGTAGTGGTATTTTTGTTAAAGATTGGAGAGGTATGCACGTTAAATATGAATCTTTTTGAGGCATAGGGTCTCGTATTATTTGTGAGTACATACAATTTGATGAAAATTTTCTATCATAGAGAGAGATTGTTAGGAGCCTCGAAAGGAATCTTATAAAATATATTAAATGCTTTCTCCCTTAAGCCGTAGAAATCAGGCTCCTCTTGGTAACGGGTCCCCTCACTTACAAGAGATGGAGAGAGAGAGAGAGAGAGAGAGAGAGAGAGAGAGAGAGAGAGAGAGAGAGATGTAACCCCCATCCTCTCATTTCTCTATTTCCTTTTGCAGAGAGGGGAGAAAAATAATAAAATGATAGACATAATATATCTCTTATTGTATCACGTTTTTTCCCGATGTCTCAATGAAAAGACCGTGATATGGGTATTAGGTGTTTGCAGGTACAACACCCACCTCTGATGCCAGGGTGAAAAGTTCTAGTCCTAAGTGTACAGTGATGTGTTTAAGAATGAATTGATACATATTCTCACTAGTCATAATAATCTTCTTCGTACAGGTGGGCTAATCCGTCTTTTTGAAAGGTATGAATATAGTTAGATCTACAGATGATCTCGACTCTGGTTGCTTCGACGGATGACTCGATTCAATATACAAAAAATTATGAATACTCATATTTGTGTATATAATTAGATATGTAAACATATAAGATTTGAGGTGTTGCATTTAAATATAATTTAAATGATTAATAACGTTCACAATATTGATTGCTTTAAATAGAGCAAAATAAGTTAAATTGAGTTCTAAAGACGAGTCAAAGTGAAAAAGGAGGATAATCTAATATAGAATCAGTAGGAGTACAGAGGACAACTCTTCACCTTTATTAGGGAATATGAAATTACAAGATGATGTTGAAATCACAATTACTTTGAAAGAACTATATATATAGTTGTCAAGAGTAATAGAGACATAGTTGTTGCAGTCTAACTATAACAATTGTGATGGGGCTATAACAGCCGTAGTTAGATATAGAAATCGTAATTGATTATTGAAGCCATAATTGATGATTATGATTCTTATAATAGAGCTACACTGTTATAATTAGAAACCCTAATAATTATAGTTGATTAAAGAAGTTATCATTGTAGAAGGCTATACTAGTGGTAGTAGGGTGATTTAAACCATCGTTAGTGGCGATTGACGAAGCCAAGCGGTAGATGATGGCCTCTGGTGATCAATTGGCGACCTTTAGTGGTCGATGATGAACTCTGGTGGTCGATCAAGATCTCTGGCGATTGACAACGATAATCATAATTTTAAAAGAACAGCTTTAGTAGTCAACTAACTCGTCTTTTCTCTTCTCTCCTTCAAGTGAATAATGACATACTATTTATAATTTTTTATATGAATATTTTGATAAATTGGGCCTATCTCTTTATATGATGGCCCACATTAATTCACTTGATCACATGTAATTTTTTTTTCAATATTTAACTGTATTAATGATATCATAATTGAATGATCTTGAGCTCATAAACATCCTCTCGCCAAGATGCTTTATTTTACTACAAGTTTGTCAACATTTAAGTTCACTAGACTTTTTATTTCAAGGGTTTGATATTGGTTAATCCGAACACGGATTGAAAAATAATCAAAGCCATTAGGTGCATCTTGTCCAGACACTCAATTTGATTATAAATTTCTTAAAAATGGAGCTCAAATGATCTCGAATTTGACTTTAGACTATATCATGCTCAAGTCGAGATTCACGCTTGATAATATGTAGCATAATAGCGTCTCAGACAAAGTAGGAAGGTCCTCAGACGAGCATGAATGCTATAGTATTTATTTTTCATTCTATTTATGAGCACACTCTATAAAAAATTTCCCCTTTATATTTATTATAATATTTGGATATAATCACATACATACAAAAAAAAGAACAAATATGCAAATATAATTAATTCAAACAACAATGAGAATTTTAATGCATGGAAGACACCAAATATAATGGTAGATTCTCGTACTTAATAAATTATATGTAAAACAACAATTGCAACTTTGTCGCTATCCCTTAAAACAAATAATTAAGGTCTAATTATTATTATTATTACATAATTAGTTTAATAATTATTGAATCAAAGGGACAGGACTCTAATAAATTATCAAATCCGCATGTGGCTTAGCTGACAATGAAGAGCAAGGAACTTATATAAATTATATTTAATTATGGAAATTGATCTAATTAATCAAAATTACTTTTATTTACGTGCATATGATTTTATTTGAGGATTATAATTGTTTCTTTGAAGTATGTACATCATTAAAGTTATAATTTTTGGTTAGATATGTAAATATCAAATTTTAGATGTTAGATATGTACATAAATATGTATGAATTGTGGGGTGCGAATGTATATTTCTCTTTTTTTTTTTTTTTATAAATTGATATTTTTATTTGGTTAAGAAAATAGAGCCATATCAAATAATACATGTCGAGCTTTATCTTAATTTCATTTGTTATTGTCACTTTTATAAGCTTGGCTTTTTAATTTTAGTGTCAATAATCATAGTTTTCTTATTCATAAATCTAACCCTTGAGAAATTACATATATCACATCCTCATTTATGAGCCACCTGATCCTCATTTATAAACCCTAAATATACACATGCTGTCATGTTTTCAATAAAACATCTGGGACAAATTTTCTTAATATTTTTTACGTAGGTCTCTCTCAGATTGTGCGAACCCACGAACAATATAGACCCAAAATGCTAAAAAGATCCAACAATATGAATTAAATCATATTATATTCTTCCTTTTAAAAAGCAATTTTAATTATATAAAAATTGATTTTAAAGCTCAAAAGCAACATTTTCAAAGTTTTAAATGGTGATAATAGATTAATTTTAGTCAAAGTTAAATGGTGCAATCGAGTACAAGGCATGCACATGGGAACCAGCATGTAATTAGATTCCAAAGACATGATTAATTTCTTAATTAATGCATGATTAAGAAAACATGTTCACTGTTCAAGAAATCATATTATAAGCAATATGATTAAAGTCACCTAACAACCAAATCTCTTTGGAATGTCGTTTAGTGAAACAACATTAATATTATATATATATATATATATATATATTTGTTGAAAAAATTAATATATTTTACAAACATACCACATAAGTTTTTTTTTTTGTAAGTATTTATATGTCTAACGCATAAAATTTAATATTTACATTTATTAGACTTTGCCGTTAAAATTGGAATGTGGTTTAGTGAAACCAAATCTCTTTGGAATGTCGCATAAATTAATAATATTTAAATTTAAAATTTAACAAATGATGATACAACAATATCTCAAATTACGAAAAAATTCTTTTGTAAGAAAAAATAATTGCCTAATAAAAAGTCATAAATCATAAATAATATTTAATCAGAAAAATAATATTTTAAAATTCTTGTGGCTTAATTTCCCTACTCATATATGAATAAATTAAGCGCTCAGGCCAACATTCTTACATCCCCACCCGTTCTCAATATACACAAGATAAAATTTACGTAACAGCCATATTAATAAACTTAAATACAATTAAAGTTTATCCTAAATAAATAAATAAAAAAAACCGATGTATTTAATAATACATCGGTTTTCTCTTCCCAAATAAATAAATAACAGTTTCAAATACCCCTCCTCATCCCTATAAATTACACCACCACCACCCCCCATGTTCTCCATCCATCAACCCACGTACCAGCAATGGCAGCCCATCACCTCCTCGCCATCACCACCCTCCTCTCCCTCCTCTCCGCCACCACTCTTGCCAGCAATATGCCATGGAACAAACCCTTCAAAGTTCCCAAGAGTGTTTTCGGGCCCGATATCGCCAAAATTCCCGAACCGCCGGCAAAGCCCGTCATACCTCCAGGCCCACGTAAACCCGCCAGTCCATACGGCTCAGTCTACAAGTGCTGGGGTTATTTGGGCAAGCCCGAGGCCATCGGATGGATCAAGCTTTTCTTCTATAATGGGACCCTGCCGGGCGAGGCCGTCTGCCGCGGTGTTCTCAATGTTGATAAGGATTGTTGGCCCGACATGTATAAGATCTGGTGGTTCACTAATTTGAAGAGGATTAATCATTTGGGCCATCACTGCCGTACTTTGATATGGAAGATAGACGGGCTGCCGTCCGAGTAAAGGGTTGATGGCTGAGTTTTTAATATATGCAGGGGTTGATATGTAATAATTTGCGATGTTGTTGTTGTGTCGTGCAATAAAAGATTTATATGTTTTTTTTTAATGGTTTTTGTTTAGTGTTGTGATGAAAGTTTATGTTTTCATGAAATGAATGTTTGATGGGGTGTCACGACTTACAAGAAATGTTATTGTCTGTGAGATTTGATAAAATTATAATTTAAATAAGGATTTGTTTTTTTTTTTTGGTGTGATTCACCAACAAATGATGATCCAACAATATCTGAAATCACGATTCATGAAAGATTCTTTTATAAGAAAAAATAATTGTCTAATAAAAAGACATAAATCATAAATAATATTTAATCAGAACAACAATATTTTGAAATTCTTGTGGCTTAATTTCTTTGACCATATATGAAAAAATTAAGCTCTAAGGCCAACATCCTTACATCCCCACCCGTTCTCAATATACACAAGATAAAACTTACATAACAACCACATTAATAAACTTAAATACAATTTAAGTTTATCCTAAATAAATGATAAAAAAAAAACTGATGTATTTAATAAAACATCGGTTTTCCCTTCCCAAATAAATAAATAAATAAAACAGTTTCAAATACCCCCTCCTCATTCCTATAAATTACACCACCACTCCCCCATCTTCTCCATTCATCAACCCATATACCAACAATGACATCCAACAAATGATGATCTAACGATATCTGAAATCAAGATTCACGAAAGATTCTTTTGTAAGAAAAAATAATTGCCTAATAAAAAGACATAAATTATAAATAATATTTAATCAGAAAATAATATTTTGAAATTCTTGTGGCTTAATTTCTCTGACCATATATGAAAAAATTAAGCGCTTAGGCCAACATCCTTACATCCCCACCCGTTCTCAATATACACAAGATAAAACTTACATAACAGTCACATTAATAAACTTAAATACAATTTAAGTTTATTCTAAATAAATAAATAAATAAATAACTGATGTATTTAATAAAACATCGGTTTTCTTTCTCAAATAAATAAATAAATAAAACAGTTTCAAATACCCCCTCCTCATCCCTATAAATTACACCACCACCACCCCCCCATCTTCTCCATCCATCAACTGACATACCAGCAATGACACCCAACAAATAATGATCCAACAATATCTGAAATCACGATTCACGAATGATACTTTTGTAAGAAAAAATAATTGCCCAATAAAAAGACATAAATCATAAATAATATTTAATCGGAAAAATAATATTTAATTAGAAAAAATAATATTTTGAAATTCTCGTGGCTTAATTTCTCTGACCATATATGAATAAATTAAGCGCTCAGGTCAACATCCTTACATCCCCACTCGTTCTCAATATACTCAAGGTAAAACTTACATAACACCCATATTAATAAACTTAAATGCAATTTAAGTTTATCATAAATAATAAATTAAAAAAAACTGCTGTATTTAATAAAACATTGATTTTCCCTTCCCAAATAAATAAATAAATAAATACAGTTTCAAATACCCCCTCCCCTCCATCCTCCATCCTCCATCCTCCATCCTCCATCCTCCAACCCACATACCAGCAATGGCAGCCAATCACCTCCTCACCATCACCACCCTCCTCTCCCTCCTCTCCGCCACCACTCTTGCCAGCAACATGCCATGGAACAAACCCTTCAAAGTTCCCAAGAGTGTTTTCGGGCCCGGGATCGCCAAAATTCCCGAACCGCCCGCAAAGCCCGTCATACCACCAGGCCCAGCTGAACCCGCCAACCCATACGACGCAGTCTACAACTGCTGGGGCTATTTGGGCAAGCCCGAGGCCATCGGATGGATCAAGCTTTTCTTCTATAATGGGACCCTGCCGGGCGAGGCCGTCTGCCGCGGTGTTCTCAACGTTGATAAGGATTGTTGGCCCGACATGTATAAGATCTGGTGGTTCACTAATTTGAAGAGGATCAATCATTTGGGCCATCACTGCCGCACTTTGATATGGAAGATAGACGGGCTGCCGTCCGAGTAAAGGGTTGATGGCTGATTTTAATATATGCAGGGGTTGATATGTAATAATTTGCAATGTTGTTGTTGTGTCGTGCAATAAAAGATTTATATGTTTTTTTTAATGGTTTTTGTTTAGTGTTGTGATGAAAGATTATGTTTTCATGAAATGAATGTTTGATGGGGTGTCACGACTTACGAGAAGTGTTATTGTCTATGAGATTTGATAAAATTATAATTTAAATAAGGATTTATTTTTTTATTGGACGATTAAACTTTAGTTTTTACATATATGCCACCTTACTTGTGCATGAGAAGGTGGTATACTTGGGTGGTATGATTGTAAAAAGTAAAGTTTGGGTGTTAGATATGTAAATAAATAAGAATTGGTTGGTGCCTATATAAGTACCCATGACTATATGAGAAGAAGAAATTATATTGTAGAATATTTTGATTAAATTTATTAATGGAATAAATATTGAAATAATTTGTGTGCATTGAAGAAGTACAATATAAAATTGATATATCTTAAAATTAATCGAATTGTTCATGGGCAATAGAATCAAGCACATTAAATCGCATTTAAATATTTATGCGTAATATGAACGCTCAACGAAATATATTAAAATAATTGATATTTTACAAAAAGAATTGACAAGCTATTTGCAGAGCTTGGGCTGTGATAATCTTACCATTGGTGGAGTTGTGAATTTAGCTCGAAGATCGTTAATCTCTTGAAAATAGATTCAAATTTTAGCTCAAATCGAGATCGATTCAAAATAAACGGGTCAAGCTATGAGCCGAAACTTTAGATGAACTACCTCAAAATCGGCTCGAAGCATTATATATATATAATATGCCTATACTAAATAAAATCAAATGTAATGAGGCAAGGGCCGATTTTGAGTTGGGCAGATCATAATAATTCAATTTGAACCAACTTGTTTTGATATCGAGCTAATTTGAGTTCATTCAATTTCGAGCCGAGCTAGCTCAAAATTATAAAGAGTTACAAGTCAATTTCGAGCTACACTCAATCCATCGGTGTTGATTTCAGGGGGATTCTAGCTTGACTCAAAATTGGACTATTATAACACTAACTGAACTCTTTTATACTAAATATGTTGGCTTGTGAGCTTGCTTGAACTCGTAAAATTAACCTCGTGCTGGCTCGAGCTCGATCAATTAATCAAGCTCAAGCTGAGGGTGGCTCAATAGACTTTAACTCATTTACTCACCTATTTGAGGCCAAGCTCATCATGGAACTCATCCGTATGAGAGGGAGAGAGTGCTAGTGCATGTTCCAGGGAACTTGAATTTTAAGAGATATCTTATTTATAAAATTTTAACATAGAAAACTTATCATAAATACAACAAAAAACAATAAGCCTTTACCCTAGTAAGTGAAGTTGGCTACATTAATTCTTTTTCTCCATCAAGTCCTATTGAGTGTCATATTTTTATTTAATTCTAATAAATTAAGATAATTTTTTATACTACATGCCAAGTCTTTTTTTTTCTAGGTCTACCCCTGCCTTTCTTAACATAAGACAAATCTAAAACATCTACTCTCTTAACTGGATCATCGGATGGTCAATGTTTAATGTGACCAAACCATCTAAAACGACTCTCTAAATTTATCCACTAGAGCTACACCAACCCTATCATGGATATATTAATTTTGCATTTTGTCTCATAAATGTAAAGCCAGTTATCCACCTAAGCATTCTCATCTGGTATAAACAAAAATAAAAACCAAGAGAGAATTAGCTCCTAACTTTGATTGATTTAAGATTTAAAACAATAAACAGCAATTAGCTTCAGCCGCTCGACCAAATAAATATAAGCAGGCTGCTCCGACAATGCATAGAAATACAAAGTTGGGTGCAATTCCTTCCCAGCTCAGTCAACATTCTGCTATGCAGTTTTTGTTTTTTCCATCAAAAGCCACTTAAATTTACATATAGAACTCTTAAAGAAGCACAATGCTACTCTTCTCAAAAACCACTTCTTTGTGTCAATTAGCAATTTTGATTTGTTTTACCTAATATTCAATCATACAATTTTCTTAATTTCATATCCAATTCCACAATTTTGACAAACTCAAAATATTACAAAAATATAAAAAAGTTGCATAGGGCCTAACGCACAAATAGTTCTTTTTTCTTTTTCTTCTTTTTATTTTGCACAACAAAAAGAAATTAAATATTACAATCTGACAATACAACATATTAAATTGAACTTTTCCAGCATCCAGTTTTAACCAGAAACATACAAGCTATAAATATAGTGTACTGCAATATAATATTAAGCCTAACCTTTCAAGCTTTATAACTCTGCTAATTCTTTGAGGGAAGGGACTTTCATGGCTAGAGTTCTGAACAATCTGGAGTACCTAGCTCGAGTTCCATCGGCCGTCCTCGCGAGGGCCAGAAAGCTCACTGCCTCCGGCAGCTGATCAAAAGTTTGTTTGATCTCCTCGTAGTTCATATTAGAAAGAATGGAAGGGCGGGGTAAGACTCTTATGATCTCGTTCCCTTTGGGTTCTCGGATCTTAGAATCGGCTTTGATGACCAGCTCGGAGTTGGAGTTGGCCCCACATTTGATGATAAATGGTGATGTTGAGCCAGTGTTAAACTGCAGTACGTTCCATTGAGTTACATCGGTGTCTGCAGGGGTGGTTGAACCGGCAAACGGTTGGAGAGACCTTGATTCATCATGGAGATGCGCGTCTTCTGGCATCGACTGCAGAAAATCACGAAAAAAAAAAAAAAAAATCAACATGGCTTAGTTTCTTTTGTAATGAAGTATTTGACATCTTGGTAGAATGAAGGGTTGTATGCATTAATAATTCAGAATTTGTCTCAATCCCTTAAATACATCATGCACAATGCATAATAAATAAAACATTCCATGCTCATGGAGCCATACTCAGCCTAAGAAAGCTCTAAATGATGTATCAACATCAATCACATGAAATTCAGCTCTTATATAGATTTTTTTTAAAAATATAGATATACATTTATCACATAAATACACATAAAAAAATCTAATGGGCTATATAACTAATTTTAATATAATATGCTAAATGATAATTTTGATTTAATTAACTTGATTTTAGAGAGGGTATATTGTATTATTCTTATTTTTAACGATACCATACATGAGTTGGATCTCCCTCACAATTACTCATCATTTGCGTGCCTTAAAAGTTAATTTCGTCGTGTCACACTTGGATTCTGCAACTTGCTCTCGAGTCTCGTTTAATGAATTAACTAAACAAAAGTCATTTTGAGGTAATTTTTGCATTATTGATGTGTCATCACAATCTGTTTCGTGAAGCAGACAATGATGGGGAAATCTTCAAACAAAGTTGCATTCTCAATGTAATATTTCGTTCTGTAAAACGAGCGACATTTGGTGAATCTGATTTGTAATGACACATTTCAAGCTAAACTTCCATAACATCACACTTATTGGGTACCATTGTTTATCGAATTGATTGCACTCTCCCCATGGCAATTTCAGCATTCTAATCAGATCGACATGATTTGACTCATGAAATGAGTGTTGCGATCAAAGGCCCTTCAATTAATTTTGTGTGATGCTGTATTCAACGACACATTAAGGTCAATAGATAGGATCAAATCAGAAACTACACATTTAGCAATATATATTCGTGTCTAAGTCATGCATAAAAATAAAATAAATAAACAAACATGTAAAAAATGTTGACTTCATGGATCACACTATAGATGGAATGAATAATATTAACTGAAGAAAATAAAGAAAGTGTTATAAGATACGCAACAAAAGTTAAAAGCACTTGAAAAAACATTCATAGGGAACCAACATAAAAATATAAGAAGCTGCGTTCATCCATAGAGAGCAACTCAAGCGTTGAAAGCTAACAGACAAACAATTCAATGAACAAAAAATACATAAATCTGCAAAGAGTGAGATTGTCTTTCTAAGATAACCACATTACCTCTATTTCTCTTCGAGCATCAAAAATCTTTCTCTTTGCACATGGGTGGTCAATGTCAAGGAGAGATGGCATGCGCCCTAAAAGCTCATCCAGAGATGCTAAAAGTGCATCCTTCTTCGTCTTAGTTAAATTACTTGCTGAGGCTTGTCTCATTATCTCCTACAAATATAAATTATCAATTGTTCTTTTTTTTGAAACATATTCTATATTATGAATGCATCAAGAAAAAATAAACTGAGAAAAATTAGTATACCCCGACTTGCTTTAGAATTTCATCTAGGGCTATAAGAGATGCAAGGCGTGCATCTTCAGCTGCAGTGGAAGGATTCCGGATAGGAGAACCACCTTCTTCTTTTGATAGTAAGGCTGTGTCACTCCTCATTTGTTGCAAAATCTGATAATCATAATAAGTTCCTTAAATTCAAAAAATAACAATAAAGGAATAAATAATAAAAAGAGTGATAGCGACAGCCCTTTTATAAATTTGAAGGAACCACGCCATTTAATTAGATATGGAGAAAAGTGACAAAAATGGTCCCCTAAACATTTGTCGGGAGTCATTTTAGTTCAAGAATCTATAAGTGTTAATTAGTGCCCAGTTTATTTTTATGTGAGCTAAAATGATCATGTGTGAGGACATTTTCAATCCATATTAAAAAAATTTGGGAACTAAATTGACACTTCTATGAAATCTAGAATTAAAATGATTCCATGTAAATAGTTCAGATACTATTTTGACACATTACTTATTAGCATGCATGCATACCAACAAAAGAAAACCCTCAAAGATGAACAAACCACGCTGTAACCCAACATTGGAGGCACAATTAAACCACGCAGGAGCTTACCAACCATGGTACCGTAGCAGCAATGACCATGGTCCCCTTTCCGATTTAATTCTCTTTCCTATTTGATTCCCAGCCTAAATTCATCCATTCCTGCAATAGCCTAACTTCAAATTCATTCCATTTCCTCCCCCACCGCACCGCTCTCCTTTATTTATTGCATATTATCTTCCTTTCCTAGTTTATCTAGTTCCCCCTTATTTATAGATTTGCCTAGGATTGGGAAGAACATATTTTCATGAGTGCTGCCTTTGAGGTATTCTTTCTCTTCGAGGGTTGTACCCGACAATGAAAAGATGCTCCGGTTGTAACTCGTCAGAGCTGATGACCAGACCCTAGTGGTGCTCCAGTTGTAGCTCGAGACATCTATCATTCCGCCCCTTTCGGCACTGCTTCCAACAACCGAAAAACCCTGCTATTTTTCAAAGCTTCTAACAGTTGTCTTGCTGCCACCAACAATGCCGACACATTCCCTGCTGTTGTTCGACACTTCCACAGCTATCGTGCTGCCGTCCAAACCTTCGACCGCCTTCCAGCAGCCGTCCCGACCTTCCAACAGCCGTCCCGACCATCCAACAGCCGTCCCGACCCTCCAGCAGCCACCCCGACCTTCCTGCCCCGTCCAACAGCTGTCCTGTTGCTTCTAGCCGCCAGACACCAGTCGGCTATGTGTTATTCTACTTCCTACCAGCAAGCATCCTACTCGCTGCCTTCGCTGCCAGCCTCCTTCCAGCACCTCCGCAGCCACCTTCCTCCTCTGTTAGATTTGTAGCTCGCCCAAGAGGAAGTCGTTTTTGTGTCTTGCGTTAATTTCTTATTTCATAGCGTCGTTATCGTCTTTCGACGGTTTGGGTGTTGTGGTCATTTATTTCCCGTTTTTGATGAATCTTCATGTAACCGTTTGCAATTCAGTAATAATATTTGTTTTCTCATTGTGATTTGGGTCAACTCTGATATCATTATGAAGTCAATTTTTTAATCACACCGGATTCCATTTAAACAAAGATAAAAAAGATAATTATTAGCTGCAAGGGTAACAAGTTCATAACTAACTCATATATACAAAACAGGAGAAAAGTTGCAAAATGGTCTCTTGACTCTTTGCTGGAGATCATTTTAATCTAATATTCATAAAACTGTCAAAATAGTCCGTAGACTTTTTTAATATGGGTTGAAATAATCCCTAGTGATAATTATTTTCCACCCCCATTAAAAAATGTAAGGATTAATTTAGCACTTTTGTAAACTTGAGAATTAGAATGACACCACTTTAACAGTGAAAGGACTATTTTGGCAGTTTGCACATAAAAAATGATTGCCAAAGGAGTATTTGATCTGAAATAGCACATTAACCCACAGCCAATTTCCGTGAATAAAAAAAAAAAAACTATTTTCTGTAACAAATACAAGTACATTATGTTATATACGGCCCTTTGAAGCATGTGGTCCCAAGCTCTCATAAACCATTAGCCTGAAGATAACAATGATGAAGACGGTAATAACATGCGTTCACTTTCTTCATACATGATTAATCCAAAAGTTATTTCTCAACAAGTCCAACGCGAAAAAATTTGCGCAGAATCCCAAAACCTTAATGATAAAGGTTATTTAATATGTGCGTAAATCTTTTGCAGACCGCCATTAAAACCAAAATCTGTCAATTTACATTATAAGGAATACTTTGGTTCTTAAAGCATAAACAAACATATGATGTATAAAGTTGAAGTGTAGAAAAAATTCCAGCCCAAGCCAAACCCTTGCAAGAGAAAGCCAGGTAGTATAGTATAGTGGCGCTCGACGAAGGAAACCAAACATGTCAAACTCAATCCAATAGAAATCCAAAAAGTTGGTAGGAATTCAGAAATTCTAAACTCAGCCATAGATTGAAATAAAGGTAAATTTCATAGTACACTATTGATGACAAAAACTCCAAATACCTTTCTTCTTTTGTGGTCAACAGATTCCAAAGCTGAACGCAACTTATTCACGTGAGGCTGGTTTTCAGCCTCTTCCATTGCCAAGGTACCTGCTATATCCTACCAAAAATCAAACCAACTTGCAGTTTTCAGTTTGCATTATCCTTTAAATATAAGTGCAAGGAAAATTATATGCTAGTCTCTGCATATAATATGAAATGACAATCAGCACAGCTTACAAAAACAGCTTACAAAAATGACGAACCACAAGACACCTGACAAAAATAAAAACTTTCACTATTCCCTTGAGTTTTATCAGTTCCATTTTTTTGCCAGTTTCTTTCAGCTTCAAGTCACATAAATAAATAATATTGCCCATCAATTAATTTTGGAGAAAATTTGCCTTCAAGACAATTACGTATGCATAATGCCATTAATAAATATAAAAAAAAATGTACTAGCATCGCAGACATAGGTACTGAATAAAATAGTTCACAAAATACTACTACATAAGATTTGCATTTCTTAGTTATTGTATATTTCTAGCTTTTACTACAATATGCATTAGTTTCACCAAAGGCTTAGATTTTTCTACACCATTGATATTTAAATAAAGTTTACTCATTATCAGATGCAATACCAATGTCAGTTAAAACAACACAAGAAAGATAAATCACCCTCTCAGTATAATAATATCATCATTTTGTTAAAAAAATATAATATTTGGATTATCATATGAGCAAGTATTCTTCCCGATCTAATCTCTGATACAAATTTTGCAAAAGTCTTTAAAAATAAAGCCCCGGGGAAAATTAGTACATACAAGAAAATAAAACAAGAAGATCATACTTCTTGGAAGTTTTCTAGTCTTTCAATTCTTCAGGTATGCATTCATACAAAAACAAAATTTTATCGAAGAGGTTGCATTGAGATATCTTCCAATATATTCCTTGCTCCTGTTATTTAATAATTACTATAATGTAAGTATTAGTTTCGATGAGTTCTCCAATAGCAGATTCTCAAGTAAAGTAACTAACAAGCTCTACTCAGTTACAAGCAAATTTAGACTACAAAGAATTTCATCATATAAAAGGTGGCCTGTTCATAAACGTTTAAACACAAGAACAAAATAATCAGTATATAATTAAGGTAACTTAATTATAAAAAACAGTTGAAAAATTCATTAACCATCATAATTTCTTAGTACATGACTAGTATACGGCTCTACTCCAACTTCCTATAACACTTATCATGCTTAAAAAGAGATAACCAACACATGCTTCAAGGTACATCCTCTTTGTTCCAAGCAATTATTATTTTCTTGATATACCCATTGAAGAAAAGATGGAAAATTACACTTATATAGTGACAGAAGAAATGGTCTGATACTGATTAATGGAGGACAAATAGATGTAAGGAGGATACTAATTGATGTAGGAAAACGTGTAGAATAAAGAAAGAATAAGAAGAAGAGCAAATTTCACATAAACAATTTAAGAAAACTCGCAGACAAAACTCGGATCAATGGAGACGATGCATCAATTTATTTCCTCAAAAAAATCCATTGTAGAAGTCCATACAAATAGGCTTATTTCAAAAGGAAAACAAACCTAATGATAGACTGAAATTATATTGACCTTACTTGCAAAAGATAAGGATGAGAATATGTTTATATCATTACAATTACAAATTAAATAAAAGTGTAAATTATGGGAAAAAAAAAGATGAGCCCAACGAAGCTTGAAAACTGGTTTGGATCTACTTTGCAAAGCGGATCAACTACTTTTGTTTGCGATTGGGACTAAGTTAGCTAAAAATTATTATATTACATCAAATTAGGCAAAAATAAATAAACAAAGATGGGGTTGAAAAGGAATTAAAAACTGACACACTTTAGCTCCGTTGCAGTCAAGTTCAACTCCCTTTGGTTGGCCTATGAAAAGTTGATCTTATTTGAGCTAAGTAATTGAATGTGTTTATTATAAGTTTTTATACATTATAAAAGCTAGCTAGCAACACTGTCCTTCACAGTAAATTTGCTTTATCCGCTCCAGTTACCTTCAAAAATAGTATAATAATACCAGATTGCAAAGACTAATCCATCCAACTTTGTTCATGATTCTATCATTCAAATATTTCATGATATTTGGCAATATTATGACTGGAGAAAATGTAAAATCCTATATTTTAACGTACTTTTTTGGCTGCACATCCTCTATGTAAATAAGATTACATAACTGAATCTCAAAGGTAAAAGGAAAAAGATCATCTTGGGTTCGGTACGGGCACACACCTTTAGGTGCTGCAATTGAGATGTATAAACTCGCTTGGTATATTCTGATAGCAGCAGCCCTAAAGCATCTGTATGAGGAAGCTGTGCGGAACCTAAACCGGCCATCCATCCATCCATAATTGCTGTAGACAGAAGCTCTATCTCCCCAGATGTTCCTCCTAGGGCATCACCCCCAGCAACTGAAAGAAATTCAAAATTCTCTGCAAGCCAGGATCGAATTTGCCGCTGTAGCTCACCAGCAGGAGTGTGAACAAAAAGAGCAGCAAGAGCCTTGTTCCCTAGTGCAAAAGCTTTAGCTTCCTCAGTTATCTCACGAAGCTTTCCACCTGTAACATGCTGCCTCCAAGTTTCCTGTTAAATCAAATTAAGAAAATCTGAAGCAAACAACACAGCAAAACCAAGGATGACACAAAGGTACGCTTGGAGCTTCTCTGAATTAGTTATTTTTGGTATATATTTCGGTTGAATCTATTTTTCTGTTAAATGCCTACAAGATGTGAGGCGGGCTCTATGGGGGCTAAACCACTTCAGCCAGATTCAACAATGGGCAGGAGTTGAACCGACCACCTTCTCCCTCTTTTCATTCGGTGGGAATTCCCACTGCTACCCAGCAAACCACCTTCCCATGACAACACATCTCCCTGTCTTCCCATGACTGCTGTCCTTCGAACACATGTAGCCCACTATCCCAGCCTCCCAGACCTACAACTGTGCTTTCCAATACTTGCAGCCCACTTTCCCATCCTCCCCCAAACCAACAGCTGTCCTTCCAAGTAAGGGTGGCGAAACGGCTCGTCGTTCGTGAACTGTTTGTGTTCGGCTTTTTAAGAAGCTTGTGTTCGATTCGTTCGCTAAGTGAACAAGCCGAGCACGAACAATTCTTTTGCGCTCGATATATAAACAAGTTGAACATGAGCAAAGATGTTCGCTCGTGTTCAGCTCGTTTTGCCTCAAATAATTAAATTATATATACATACATATATATATATATATGTATATATATATGTATATATATATGTATATATATATATATATATATATATATATATATATATACACACAATTGATGAGCAGTATTCTTTAAAAATTTAATTGACTGCAATGCTACAAAGATTTATAATCAATCAAAATTATTAAATGAAAAATTGAATAAAAATATATTAAATTATATTTAAATGATTTTTTAATATAAATAATAAGATTTAAATCTCGCCTCAACCCTTAAAATTCTACAGTTGCATGACTGGGGTTTTCAAAACGATTCTTTGTTGTAGAACAAATCATGTTCGGCTAGCTAAGCAAACAACCCGAACTCAAATATATTTTTTTTTTTGTTTGAAATATAAAAGAGCCGAGCATGAACTGTGGTGATTTTTAAAGAGAATAACGCGAGCTGAGCCTAGGCTCACTGCGTTCGGCTTGTTTACACACCTCCCCGGCTGCTGCTAGCCTCCTTGCCATCCTCTAATTGTTGCCGACAGTCCAGGACAGCCAGCAGGTTGCTGTCAAACCTACGCCCAGCAGTCCTACCCTAAAAGCCACCCAAAAATCACCCACTACCTGCTATCTGCCACCATACGCCACCCTCATCCTCACCCCAGGTTTCTTTTTATCTTTTGTGTTGTTATTTTCCAATTTTCAAGAGTCTTGTTTGTAAACTTATTAAATTTCAGCAATAATATTTTTATTTCTATTAAATTTTGGGCTACGTCCGGTGTTAAGATTTCCCCTTCTTGCTTTGATGCAACTAATTGAAAAATGATCCAAAAATAATTTCTAGGGCGCGTTCAGAATAACATCCAAGTTTTAGTCTACATTTGTGTTCTTGCTGGTATTGTTAATAAGCAATTTAAATGTGAACATTTCAAATGATTGAAAAATGCCACTAAAGATTACAATTGAAATGCACTAACGAAATTAAGAAAATACTAGTGAATAATTAGAAAATAAGTTTTTATGTAAAGTAATGATAGCAATTTCAAGTGTAGCATATGAATATTTCAAAAAGAGTTTAAAGGCGTACAGAATATTATGCTAATTAATTAAAATAGTGAAGATAATAGGAATTTGTCTCGTACAAATTCACATACAAGACAACTACAGGTTTTCTTAGACAAAATAAACATCTAACACTTTGTGCCAAATGCTAACTAATGAACCATAAGCATCCACACACAAAAAAAAAGGCAAAAAGATGTGAAGCTGATGTGAAGAACCAAGGAACTGGCTACATAGGTTGAGTTTAAAGTTGAACTTTGGGAAAAGATGAGAGCTGAAAATGTGCAAAAAGGGTTATTTAAGCATGAGTTACATGTTTCGGATATGCAATACAAAAGCACAAATTTTGAATAGCCAAATTTTGTTGTGTTCCCATAAAAAAAAAAAAAGGTAGCATGCCCAAAAAAAGTAAAAAAATAAATAAATAGTACAAGGTTTTGGCATAGTATTGTGAGAAGATGACTATATTAATTTCGAAAACAATTACTTTGCCAAAAGCAAGGAAAAGTTTGCAAGCATGACCCTCATTCCAGAACTCTAATTAGTTGCTGCCTAGTATGTCATTATTTCAAGTAAGGGCTTTGATGCCTTACTAGAGAATGACATGGATGATTATGAAATCCACATTGAACAGACAGCTACAAGCAGGACATACGTACCATACCTCATCAATGCCCCGAAGTTTTAATACTATTGATGAGAGTTTGGACTTCTTTTCTTGCCGTATATTAACCTTAAACCCTTGAATATGCTCCTCAATTAAAGCACTCCTCCCACTTGAATCATAATAGGCAGCAGATTTGCCAGGACTACTACCTCGGCTAGAGCTTCGACTTCGCACAGTATTAGCTTTCTCCAAAAAACGCTCAACTGGAGATACCTGTAGTGATTCATGCACAATGAACTAGCTCTCATGTAAGCACAAGGATAAATGGCTAGAGATAAATAAGGTTTCATGCCTTCATGGATTGAAGCTCTGGTGATCTGGAGAGTAAGGATCGTATATACAAAATTCTAACCCGGGAAACTAGCACAGTATCCATTACTCTCTTTGGTTCCATTTTAAGAATGAAAGCAAAAACAGCATCTCTTATTTCAGCTAATATTTCATGCTCCCTAGCAGCCCCAGCTTTGATTACTGCAGCCAAGACCTGAAGTGTAGAAGTGTAAAAAACTTTCAGATTATCAGCTTAAGATTAGACTCAAGATAAAGTTTACTGAAACAGAGGGAAAACACAGTAAGAAGGAATTACCTGTCAGAAAAAGCAGTAAAGAGCAAAACAAGATGGGTTTCCATTTCTAGGGTAGCCTTAGGTTAGAGTTTGATAGGGCTATAAATTAGATTTCTTGATGGTGCATGCTAACAAAATATGCAATTGATTGAGAACCGCCAATAGCTGCCTATCTTCTCTTCAGATATCGCATTTTGTTAAAATGTATACAACAACAACAACAACAAAGCCTTAATCCCACTACGGGGGATTGGCTACAAGAATCTTTTTTTTCCATTGTGTCCTATTTAGTGTTAAATTTTCATTTAGTTCTAATAAATTAAGATCATTTTTTCTACAATAAGCCAAGTCTTCCTAGGTCTACCTCTGCCTTTTTTAACATAAGTCGAATCTGAAACATCTACTCTCCTAATCGGATCATCAGATGGTCGACACTTAATGTGACCAAACCATCTAAGGCGACTTTCTCTAATTTTGTCCATCACGGGAGCTACACCAACCCTATCACGGATATATTCATTTCGCATTTTGTCTCTAAGTGTAAAGTCACTCATCCACCTAATCATTCTCATCTCGACAACACTTAACTTAGTATTACACTTCACTTTTAAAGGCCAACATTCATTGCCATAGAGCATTGCAGGTCTCACCACCGTATTACGCTTCTCTTTTAGATTTTAGTAAACATGTCATTATAAAGGAGTTTTTGGCCACTCCTATAGACTTGAGTTTAGATTTTAAATTGTGTTTATATTACAAAATAGAATTAAAAAAAAAAATTTAGATTTATCTTTTATTCAAAAGATCCAATTGATTCTAGTAGGGTCATCAACAAGAGATATAAATCACTTAGCACTCGAGATAATCCCCATTATGAATGACAAAAAAGGTTGTGAAGTTTTAAATATTAAGTAACATAGGTTCAAATAGAAATTGCATTTTATTGTTATTCTCCAACAAATTTATTTCAAAGCGGCAGGCTTCAATGCTTTTATGGGGAGGTATTTTAAGGTACAAGTATGTTTTCAGGTTAAAATGATTTAGAAATTATTATAAGTTAAAACCTAATATAAATTTGGAATGCATTTCTTTTATAAATTGTATGCAAAAGTAAGAAATTTCGGCATGTTCAACTCAAGGACGTCAATGGTCAATTGAGTAAGATATGTAAATTCTTATATATGAAAGTAAATTTTCTTTAGTCTTTTACATGTCTATTTTGATATAAATTAGACTGACGGGTATAATGCAGTAGAAATTTCTAATATTGAGAAAACATGTTTACAGCTTACTAACCATGTAAGTGACAACATATAAATTTTGATAATATAAACTTTCAATTTAACGTATTATGATTATACAAATGTTTTGTTAATTGATAATATTTTTAAATAAAAACACCCAGTAACTATAATTGCTTTTTTGTATATATAATTGTTTAGTATATTTTAAAATAAATCACATGTTTGCTCAAATGTTCACATATGAAATATATTAAAGTTCAAAAATTTCCTGTTATGGGCGGATATGTTAATACCGATATAGTTTTGATGCCTATGCAAGCAAGGGGACAAAGGTGAGCCTATAAATAAATATGATCACCTGTATAGGTAAGGCAGTAAAAGTGAACTCATATGTGAATATGAAACACATACAGGTAGGATGTCAAAGATGAGCCGATATAGAGATAAAAGATCCCTCAAGTTAATATGCCTATGACACACGTATAGATAGTGAGATAAAAGAGCTCTTATATGATAGACAATGAACTTAATCCCTCATACACAATATAATCTAAAACCGTGACAAAATATTTCCCCCTTATAGTAAGTAATGATTGGAATAAGAGAGAAAAATTATAAACTAGCATAGCATCACCATAGTATATTTTAAAAAATGAAATTTAAAACAATGTAAACTTTGATATTCTTTTCAAAATTTTCATTCAGAGAAACACCTTATTCCGATGATTTTATTTTATAATAATTAAAAAAATTAGGTTAGTTTATATTATTTATTCTAATTCTTAGACTTTGAATTATATATTAGAGTTATTTATCTTCTGAGCACTAAGCTATGCAGCTATTATGATAAATTCTATTTTGTAGTATAGCTATAAAACATAGAGAGGTGCCGAGGTAACATATGAAATGAAATTTTTTGCTTTAAATAAAAATTTTGATGTACATTAGATGCTCTGAAATTATGTAAATGAAATTTTTTGAATTACTTCAGATTAATTTGATAGGAAAATTTTACCGTACATTTGTGAATTATGATGATGTTCAATAAAAAATTCAGTTGTATTTAAAATTTAATTGTTTTTAAATTATTTTAGAAATCATTTCTTTAGGACTTGTGATAAACTGAAATTTTATTTTAATATATTTTTTTTTGAAAATTTTCTAGGTGATAACACTAGCATCGATTTTGATGGGGCATTATTTTAATAAAAATTAAGTTCCTGAAATAATATGTTGTGACAGATATTTAACAAGGAGAAAAGGGTAGGGATGTAATATTATTCTTTACATAATGCGGTCAAGGATAATTTATATTTGACTTCTATACAATTACCCCTGGCTGAATTAGGCCCTGTTTGGGGCAGCTTATAACCGCGGGCAGCATTTTCAAAACGCCACCGTCCCATTTGTTTTGTGCATTCAGGCTGCATTATGGGAAACAGCGTATGGGTTTATTTAATAAACACGATCGCGGGATCGACCCAACGACCCTCATTCATTCGCGTAAGTTTTACCACGCCGCCTCGACCTCGATTGTCATCCACCCTAGCGATGATCGCTCTAGCGAACCTTTCAGTACTCTCTCTCGCGTCTCTATCCCTCTCACGCGTACGGTTCCCTTTCTCCTCTTCTCTCTATAATCTCTGGTTATTGTAGTTATTCCTGTGGTAATTTTTTATGAAATAACTTTCTTCCTGCAATTTTTGGATTCTCAATTGATTGGGTTTTCGAGGTTGGTTGTTTTACCAAGAATGTAATGAATGGATGAAATTGGGTTGTTGATTTGTTCAAGAGCATTGTAACGAGAGTCTTAGCTGTAATTGCCTAAAATTTACATTCTCTGCTGTTTTTATTTTTCTTTGTTTGATCTTCAACCTAACAAAAGGCTGGAAGAGCGTGTTTCATTTGTAGAGATATCTGTAGTTAATCTTGTGGTAATTTTTGATGAAATGGCTTTGAATAGTTCACTTGTATTGTTTCGAGTACCTTGGTGTGCTTGGCACATTTTGTTGCTCGTGCTTGTTTAGTGTTCTTTCATTTTGTGTGTTCGAATGAGCCTTTAAGCAACATCGTGGCAATTATGATATGCTCTAGAAATGATTTCTTGTTCAATTTGATGGAAGAAGTGTGTTGAGTATGATGTAGTTATGATGATTGTTATGTTGTTGGGTGGTGGACGTGGTGGCTTTGGGTGTGTGGATGTGGGTGTGTGTGGGTGGGTGGTTGTGGAGGTTTTGCGTATGGTTGTGGGTAATGTGCTTGTTGGTGGTGGAAGTGAGTTTGTGTGTGTTGATAGCTTTGGAGGCTATGTTGGTGGTTGTGGTTGTTGTGCTTGTTGGTGCATGTAGAGTCTGTGTTGGTGCCTATGGGTGATGTGCTTGTTGGTGCCATGTGGAGCCCCTGTTGGTGGTTGTGGGCGATGTGCTTGTTGGTGGCTTTGGGTGTGTTGTGCTGGGTGTTGGACTGTGGGTTGGTGATGGATGTGAGTGTGTGTGTTGGTGGCTCTGGAGGCTGTGTTGGTGGTTGTACATATTGTCCTTGTTGTTAGCATGTGGAGGTTGTGTTGGTGGTTGTGGTTGATGTGCTTGTTGGTGATTTGGGTGTGTGTTGTGTTGTGTTGTGCATGCGTCTGTGGGTTGGTGGTGGTTGTGAGTGTGTGTCGGTGGCTCTGGAGGCTGTGTTGGTAGTTGTGGGTGATGTGCTTGTCGATGGCTCGTGATAGAAGCCACGAATCTCACCTTGCGACCACTCCCCACTTCTATCTCGTTCGTGAAATGCTACTGAGAGGAAACGAGATCGCTGCGAATGAAGATCGTCGAATCTCCAGCTGGTAAGCCTCTCTTCTACCCAAATCCTTTGCAGTGCAGTCACGATCAGAGCATACAAACAAGGAAAATGACGATGGAATCGCGGCATACAGAGACACGGGACACGTTATCCCCTCTTACTCCATGTCGATGTCAAAAATGCTTGCCTGCCCCACTCCTACCCGAAAGCCTTCCCAAACAGTCGCGATTCACACTAACACGGAAGGCAACAACGAGTTCACTTGATATAGAGACCTGAAACCCCCACTTCTTTCGACCTATCCTAAACCTCACACAGAGCCATAGCGATCGATTCCCTTTGCACGACCTTACCCGCTCCTCTCCTGTTCACGCCGGAAGGCCTCGCCGAAGCTTCTTGCTGACGACACGTCTCCCAATCGCGATCAAGTCCCTTTAGCTGCAATCAATTCCTTGTGTCGTGACCTCCTTGCACTGAACCCTAGCAGCAACCTTCTCCTGCTCTGCCCTAACCTGGGCGAGAATGCAAGCAACTTCTCAATTGTGTGATCTCATCTGCCCTAAAGAACAAGCAACTCCTCTATGCTTCGCCTCTCTTGTAAATTACACAAAGTTGGTCTCCGCCCCCACTCTCATGCCTCTAAAACACAATAGAAGCGTAGAGCATAGCACAGTTGCAGGCATTGTACCAATGGCATGTGGAGCTATAATGGGGAGGAGAAAGGAATACATATCACTAATAGCATTGTGGTTGATGTTGTTAGCTATAGCAGTTTATCTTGCTCAAGCGGCGGAGGCGGCAAGCTCCGGCGAAGTGCCGGTAATATTCATCTTCGGGGATTCAAACTCTTATATTGGAGGATTCTTCGCTGCGCTCGGATACATCTTTCCCCTCCCCAAAATTCACATCTTCTTCAATCGCTCCATTGGCCGTCTCTGTGACGACCGCCTCATTCTAGATTTCCACCGTGAAAGCTTGAACAGTAGCTGCCTTTGCCCATAGTTGGAGTCTTTAGACTATCATTTCACAAATGGAGCAAACTTTGTTGCATATGGTTCTGCAACACAACCTAGGAAACAACCCTTCTCTTTATTAACCAAGTGTCAGTTCTTCCGATTTAAATCCAGGTCTCTGGAACTCGTTGCTCAAGGTTCGAGCAATTTGGTAAATGAGGAGGGTTTAAGATTTATTTGATTGATATAGGAAAAACTGACTTGTTTGTTGTCTTTGGTTCGAATGCTCGCTATGATCTGGCCATTGCAAAAATCCCCTCAATTGTTGCAAAATAAAAAGTGCTATTAAGATAAAGTGAAGACCCACATGCAATTTATAGACTGGTGGATTAGAAGCTCTTTTCCAACCAAAAATGCAGAAAAAGTAGATACCCACACGCGTCTTATAGGCCAGTGGATTAGAAGATATCTTCTGGCTGCATATAAACAACTGGATAGACAAGCATCTCGATGCAGCCTCCTAAACGAGGATAATGCTAGGAGGCTGCTGAAATTTATGATGATCTTGGACTTCCAAACGTTCTTAAAATTTTGAATTATTTTGATTTAAAATGATGTCAAAAAAGAAATAAAAGAAAATACAAATTGTTAATTAAAAGTCCCAAGTTCGATTATACTTGAAGATGATCAAATAAAGATATGTCATAATACAAATTAATCTTTGTTTCACATATTTGAAAACAAAAATTTGGGGGGTGCCAAATTAAATTAAATATGAAACATCGCAAATTGAGAGGGTAAAATTGAAATTAAATGTCAATTTCTATAAGTTAGGACATGTAACATGACTTAAGTATGAAATATAATTAATTAGAAGGCTAAACTTAAATTAAATATCAACTTCTACAAATTGGGAGCTGAGCTTAGCTTAAATATTAAATATCATAAAATGGATCTAAATTTAAGACAACTGCTATTTTTAAATGTTAAAAATGAAGAATTAATATTTCAATTCCGCCACCAAATTCAAAATATTCTTGCTAGCCAACAGAAGGCGGTAAAATGCTTAAAATGAAAACTTTTATTCAATCATTCACACCAACTTTCAAGATGCACTCTTTGAAGCTATTTAATTTAATGAATGCTATTAACTATGTAAAATGTCTTAAGACATCAAATGCTACAGCTAAAATAGCTCAAATACATAAAATTACAAGCCCGCTTGTGCTCCAACCAATGCGTTGAAAGCTCAACTACTGGGTTTGAGAATGTTCCGCGGGCTGATCGGGCCCCCTTGTTTATAAGGCAGGGTTATAAGTCTCATCCCATTACTCTGGTCCTCCTAGTAAGGACTGAAATTGATTAGTCTAATAGCTTAAAAATAAACATCCAAATCTAAAATAGGAATTTACAAGTTCAAATCACATCACTACTCTGATCCTCCTACTAGAGTAATCAACTCCAGTCCTTAAAATAGGAATTTACAAGTCCAAATAACCCCACTAGTCTAATCTTTCTCCTTATAAAGATTAAAGTTGACGAGTCTAGTAATCTCGAAATTAACGTTCAAACCCTAAAATGAGAATTTACAAATCTAAATCATCTTGTTTGATCTTCCTACATATAATGATAGGAGTCGACATCACTTATACTCTGAAAAGCTTAAACTAACAAAATTAAATGTCTCCCCTTTAAAAATAAAAGTTTTAAATGTTCAAACCCACAATGATGGTTGTGTTGATATAAAGATTTCAATCGGAGAGGTAAATTTTTTTAAATCAAGTTTTTCAAAATAACCAACATGTAAGCAAAATTCAATCACTAAAACCTAAAAGCAAAATTTCATCCACCCTCCGCAAAAGTTTATCGAGGGTGACAAACATTTGATTGACTTCAGCTCACAAAAAGTGAATGTCATATCAAATTTATCAATATATTTACAATCAAAGTAATTGCATACTAGTAAGGAGGTGGCCCGAGTCCTCCACCCGCGTGCTTTTGCCACCAAATGACACCACAAAGTAGCGATTACGACCAAAGCCCTCTGACCGAGTGGTTGCCGTCAAATGACACCATTATATTACAATCACAATCGCAGCTCGTATAATTTCCAATGGCTTTTTACCCATTGAGTTGTGAATTATCAAGACATAAAGCCTTATATTAGCTAAGGTTGACTTAAATTTGTTTCTTTCGGCAAACACCCATCCCAGATATACAAGGATCTATTGGACGACGCAATCCATAACTGTTATCAGGTTTGGTCGACTACTCTAAGTAGATCAAGGACTATGAGACACGAGATGATAGAACTCCATGAGATCTTGATTGGGTTTTGTTTTTATTTTCCCACTATCCGCTTTAAACTTCAAGTGATTAATTCTACAATTTAAATCCTAATTATGTTGCTATTATGTATTTGATTTTCAATCTTTAATGACTACCCTTAATCGAAAGTGCTCGCCCATTATAGAGAGGGATAATTAACCATAGAGGCTTTTGTCTATGGGAAACCTCAAACTCATATCAAAAAGTCATCGCAAAATATGGGTGAAATATCTGAGTAATGTCTTAACTACAATTCAATGTGTCTTCTGAAGATTTGACCATCCAAAACTCACTCAAAACAAAATAAAAGCAAATTGCGCAGAATTTCCTGAGAAGTGATCGTGAATTTTCGGAGCCAACAAAAGACATGCATTCTAATAAAAAAAACAATCTCTACGCAATAACCCTCTCCTCCCTCCAAAACCTCTCAAGTAAAGTTTGCAATATCATAGTATTATGAAAACATGTGGTGACATTCGAAATTTACACTTGAACTAGACCCTTCCTTGGAACCCGCATTGATAGGAACCTAATAAATTGGGTAGGCCTTATCACAGTCAGGAAAACACTAAATCCAGGTGGCTCAAGAGAAAAGGGTGTCATTCAAAACAATTGCAATTATTAATTCAAAATACCAGCATCAGAAGTTTGTTTGCACCATCAGCAACCGTTGCAAAGCTTTCAAATTGATCAGGATCAAAGTCCATCAAAGCAGCAGTAAGGTACTCTCCAGCAGGTGTTTTTGGTTTATCGGTTTTCACAATAGCTCCCATCATCTCTGTTTTGTCCTGGGATGGCAATGGAAGAACATCTACGGAATGCGAGTTAGCATTTTCACTCCTGGCAAAATAGATAACAAAAGATAAAAAAAAAATGAAAGACAATGTAAGAGATTTAGGAGGTGTTTGGCTTCAAGTAGGATTTAGCATAAATCCATAGATGATAAATCCGTTAAATCCACCCTTCCCCTGAATTTAGTAAATCCAATTTTAAGCCGAATCAAATGCAAAATTTGGGACCCAAAATTTGAAAATTTATAAACCCACGGAATTCCTGCATTTTAGCATTTAGTTGGATTAGTAAATCAATTGATAAATCCTATAAAAAGTGTTACCAAACACCCCCTCAGGTTTCAAGACGATTTCACTTATAACACTACACCTGTTCTTGTCTCCTGTCTGAGAGGAAGGCATTCTTTTGAAAGAAGGGCTTGACACCTGAAAGAAATATACTAAGCATGAATCTGCCCTGGTAATGCTCCATAGAGTCAAACATTAAAAGCTCATTAATGGCCAGAAATTCCGACACATTGAATGTACTTTCATAGAAACTACTAGTAATGAAAGTCAATTAGCAGAGGCAAAGACCAAAACGAGCATTTTGAAGGCATAAAAAACAGCACATGTAAAAACAAAAATAATAAAATTATGTGAAGCCTGCCATAGAAAAAAAAAATCAGAAAATATATGATTACAACCTTGTCCAAACTCTATCATTCCTTCGCCTTAGCCAAAGTGAAATTTTAGTTGAAATCATAAACCGTTAAGGAGATGCTCGTATTGATTATAGACTGCCAATCAAAAAATAAGTTCTAGAAAAGGAAGTAAATAAAGATCAGCTTTTAGAGGTCAGAAACTAAGATCAAATGAACGACATAGTTGGTATGTTAATCAGAAAGAAACAGTTCAGTTCCAGAAAATTCAGAGAAGTTACCAAAATAGACATATCTGAAACTAATACAAACGAAACCTAAAATTTGGACAAAATACAAGCACAGAGCTTGCTGAAAGTGTTAAAAGACTTGGATAATCGAAAAATAAATTAGTTAACTCGAAAGAACAGCCGAGCAAGTTTGCTTAGTGGTTCATGCTCTGCTTTCCTATGTCACGTATTCGAACTGTGAATGCTGCAACTTAAATTCATTTATAATTGAAGAGGAGAGAGGGCGGACTAGTGTATAACAAACCAACAGTGGCACTGCAAGTAAGCCAATACGTTCAACAAGCTACTTATAGCTGGGCTCAATATGTTCAACACGCATCAAAAGACAAATGGTGTTCCCTTTGATCATAAACCATGGTATCAGATGACAAGGACAGCTTACGGGAACAAGGTACAATCAGATAGAATGTAAGTGTCTAGAAGCGCATAGCGCTAACAATTCTCTGGAATAAAAATAAACGAAGAAATAATGAAAATTTGATTTGGTATGGAATGCACAAAAAGGCGCAATGAGCTTCTAAAGAAGAATTTAATGACAAGTTAATGGAAGTGACAAGACCATGGCATGGACTCTAACGATGAGCCGAAGAAGCCCTAGAAAAATAAGGAATCAACTTAATGTAGTAGAGCTAAAAGATATAGTCATCAGCATTATCGTCATTTTCCTCATCTCAACTAATTGGGTTCAGTTATTATAAAGAAAAATTTGGAAGACCTTCGACAAAATGGTACAACAATGTTCTGAAACAGCTAAATGAAGCCCTGATAAAATATCACAATAAATAAAGAACCATAAGGCAACCCAAATTATAGTTTACAAATGATAGTTGTCACCAGTCCCAACACTGTGTACTCTAGGATCATTCAAATAGACAACATCATTAATCATACTACTTTTACTGATGTAGAATCTAAGACACCAGTCTTTCGGAAATATGGTAATACCAATGAAGTTAAAAGTGCAGATTAGAAGTTTGAGTCGCCAAGGACAAAAAGCAATCTTCAAGAATATTTACCAGTTTTAGCATCTCTCCTTCTATAATAGGCATAAAGAATTCAATCTGAATGAGTATGACGAGTTGTTAACTGACTAGTTGTAAGCACCAATACACTATGACATGAATTGCATGCCATGACTTCATGTCAGTGCCGAGTAATTCAGGTGCGGGGCAGCGGGACCGAATTGCAGGATTCCACATGTCGTGGAATCGGAGATCCTGAGATGGCCAATCAGGTGAACGAACGTCCCAATAGCAGCTTCAGTGAGATTTCTGTCAGTCATTTTTTTTTAAATATTGAAAATAATTTTGAAATTTAATTTAATATAAGAGGTATATAGTTTGAATTTTGAAAGTAGTGTGTTTTAATTTTTTTAAAATGAGACAAAATGAATCTCATTCGTCCAATAGTTTACATTTATGCAGTCATCCTTGCGCAGGGGCCATGCTAATCTTCTCTATATCGTTCCAATTTTATCGGATGTCTCCGAAAAGACTCGTCCAATAGTTTACATAATCGTGCCCGATACCGTGAAAACTACACATTTTCGAAAAATGAGTGTATATCCCAGCGATAGACTCAATCCTACAAACTAAGAGATCTTTTACATCCGTTTGGTCTGCGAACCTTTTTATATGTGACCACCAAGTTCCTCTATTTAATATAAAGATTAAATAGGGTTTATTTTACCTGAGTTTCAAGTTCCTTATAAAGTCAAGCCCTTATAGTTAATTACATCCCAAATGACGGGGCTCACTTGAGAAAACTCTTGATAATGATCTGAGGTACTAGTCTTCAATAATTCAAAGTTTAGTTTTTCACGGTAGGACGTGGAAAAACAAATGGGAGTGACCCAAATAGAAACAATTATTTTCAGGAGTCCAAAGGCAAGAAAAGGTAGGGATGTCACAGATCATGAGGAGAAACCTCAGTGACTTCCCAAACTATCCTAATGTGTGGCTGAGTCTTGAAGATGCTATTATTTAAGTGTTTGATCCTACCAATTTTATTATTTGGGACTTACATTTGCATAATATCTGATTATGGTAACCCACGGAGATAAAAGGGTTTACGTCGTGTCGCACGACAATCTCGGAATCTATGGAGATTTAGGACTTACACTGCACAACATAGTTGTACAGGAGCCTAAAGAAGGTATGAAGATTTATGTCGCAGGCGAGCTACCTCGAAGTTCTATGGGTTGTTATTTAGACTAGGAAAGTTTAGCTGGTGTAGACTTGGTTTGCTATAGTAAAATGACGACCACCTCCACTTATAGTCCGCTCCAAGCTCCTTGTCGCGTTGCACACAAAACAGGGTCTGAGCTCCTCCTTGAAGTAACAATCCTAAAGTCTAAGGTTCAAAAAGTTTTACCAAGTGTGTTTCAAAGTTTTTTTCTTATTTTATTGTCATTATGGGGGGGTTAAAGTTGATTAGAGCGACACTGGTTATGATCTCACGGTTCCCTCGTTCCGATACCACTATTTTCTTTTGAATTTACTTAGTTTAAACGAGTTGTTAGGCTCATTTAAACTAGAGAAATCTCGTTAGGAACCATGGGTTACTGTCGGCGTTTAAAAGGAGGAAGTTACGTTTGGGGGTCGCCCGTAAGAAGCTGTCGGCCGCCGGAATCGAAATCCCGTCGCCCGCTTCGGAAGGACTTTTTAATTTATATATATATATATATATAATTTTAGAAAAATATGAAATCAAACTGACCTCATATTTTTCACAGTTTAAATGAAAGAGCGCTCTACCTCAAATCCTGTATCTATCCCGAGGGATTAACACAAGACTTGAGGATGAGACTCAATCAAATAAACTAGGAAAACATATGACATCCGTTTGGGTCTGCGAAACTATTTTATTTGCCGACAAGTTCTCCTATTTAATACAAAGAATTAAATAGGGTTTATTTTAAGCTGGGTTCGGAAAAGCTCCCTATAAGGGCAAGCCCCTATAGTTAATTAAATCTCAAATGACCGAGGTCACCTAAGAAAACTCTCGATAAAAATCAGGAAATAATGTCTCCAAAGAGGTCAAAAGGATAGGACTTTACAACGAAATCGGACGAAAAGGTGTGAAAGGGGAAAGGCTCAAAGCTGGAACATTGTTGAGGAATCCGAATGAAGAGAAACTAGGGGAGGCCACAGATCCTGAGGAGAACCTCAGTGACTTCCCAGTCTATCCTATGGTTTGGCTCCAATTTTGAGAAGAAATTACAAATGTGTTTCATCCTGCCGTTTTTATTTAATTAGGGCTTATATTTGCGTGACAGGGTCACTCAAATTGCCTAGAAGATATGAGGGTTTACGTCGTANGCCAACCTAAGGCTCGGAAAGGTCCTATAGGAATCCATTTTGGGTTTCCTCATGTCGGTTTCATCCTTATAAGCGTTAGAAGTCGATACCACACACGCGAAACTCCAAAAGAGGACGGAAACAGGTCGAACTAAAACGAGGCGGGCACCACCTCTATGGTTCTAAGATAGTCGCAGGAAGACCCCTAAGGCTAGATCCTAACTCCTACGAGAAAAACTAGACCTCACGAAAATTGAGGTCAACAGTTACCTCCTCCAAGGGACTCCCGTAAATTCAAAAGTACGTGTTATGTTTTGGTTTTTTTTTTTGAAAATGTTGTTTAATTTTGAAAAATGATTTTGCTTCCAAAATGTTAAATTTTTTATAAATGATTTTTTTGGGAGAGATTTCACTGGCGCGACGTTTGATATCATCCCTTTTCAACTGTTCCAGGGGTAGCTCCACGATCATTTAACGCTTTGACCATGTCTGAATTTACCTCGCAAGGCACGCCGAGAAATTGGTATGAGAATTCAGTTCAATGAAAGATTACACATATAAATGTACAGATGTACAAAACGAAAAGTATGTCAATAGTCGAGTGTATTGAATATGTATGTCACTCAATTCCAATATATTCAAATATCTAGCATTTAAGCCCACTTTGACTTACCACATTACTTACGTTCAAAAAAAATTTAAAGTGAAATGTTACCCATGACATGAGAAATTTGGGTATACTTGTCCTCAATTCCTGTATATTTACTGACTTATCCACATACAATGTATAAAGAGACTTGGATCGACACCCTAAATATAGACTTGAGTGAAATGTATGTAAATTTTCCTTGTACGTAGCAAAGAAGAAGAGAAAGAGGAGGTATACCTCGCCGAAGTGTCGCTTAGGGAAAGGAGTCCACCGGAGGAAGTTCACAGGAGGAAGTTCGTCGGCGGGAGCGAGGCTTGCCGGAGAAGGAGAGAAAGGGGGAGTTGGATTGGGTTTGGTTGATGAAGTGTGGAGAGTTGGCTGGTTGTCTACCTTTTTTTTTAATTTTTGGCAGAGGAAGAAGTAGGCGAGTGGGTTTCTGTCGAGATAAAAGAAAGACGGGGTTACTAATGTTGTTCGGCCAGAAGGGAGGCGAGCGAGAGAGGGTCTGGGTGCCAAGGATAAGAGAGCCGAGAGAGGAGGAGGCGAAGCAGGCGAATGGGGGTTTCGGTGTCGAGCGGAAGAGGTGAGTTACTAATGTTGTTCGGCCAGAAGGGAGGCGAAGCAGGAAAGTAAAAAGGGAAGAAGGGAGGCGAAGCAGGAAAGTAAAAAGGGAAGAAGGGAGGCGAGCGAGCGAGGGTCTCGGTGCAAAGGAGAAGAGAGTCTAATGGGAGAGGCGTAGCAGGTGAGTGCTTCGGTGCAGAGGGGAGTTCGCAAGAGGAGAGGCGAAGCAGGTGCTTCTATGTGAGGAAGAAGATCGCGATTCACAAAGCTGTAGAGGCGAGAGTTTGGTCGTGTGGGGCGAGTGGGACTTGTAGAGCGGGGCTTCTTCAGCGTGAGGAAGAGGGAGGCGATCGGGTGTCTTCAGCGGAAGACAGGAGAGGCGCAGCTAGCAGGCGAGGCAGAGACTGGATCGAGCAGGCAGGATCGAAAGGAGCGGGTGAAGGGTGAATGCTTCAGTGTAGAGGAGAGGAGGTTTCTTTGACTTCGATCAAGCGAAAAAAAGCATGATCGAAAGGGGGGAATCAAATGAGGAAACCAGAGCTTAGGAAGGGGGAGAAGCTATTTTTGTATATCAGGAATTCCAGAAAGAAACGTTATGAGACACATTGGCGGGGAATTGAATGAATTTAATTATGCACCCGCTTAAATTTAAAATTTTAACTATGAATTAAGATGAAATTGAATTACCCATTTGAAATTTGAAAATTCAAAACTCAAAAATTGTTTAACCCTTGTGCAGCCCGATTCCAGCCCGGATCGAACCCGAGTTGAACCTGGGTTGAACCCAAGCCCGCGTCCCGCTAAATAAATTAAAAAAATGTGCATCGATTTTTGTGTTGATTGTGCGTGCACGTAACCCTAGCAATATGAGTGTCCTTCTTGACTAAAATTGACGTTCCAGACTCATCGGTGCAGTTCGTTTCGTCATCTGGGGTCGTTCAGACAAGTTTGCCAACGGTCGGACCAAAAATATGTCAACTTCGTGTGTGCTGTAGCGAGTATGTTGTTGAGTCACAGGGGGTTCACCTAAGGCCATCTGATCCTGTAAGAACTCATTTTTGACCCCTCTACATGTTGATCTTTAACCCTAGTATTTAGAAGTTGAATGTTTGGAGTCACTCATGTGAGTTCTTCACAAAAATGAGTCAAGAATTGGTTTAAAGTTGAATGCTTGAAACCACTCATGTGGGCTCCAATTCTAGTCTACTAAAATGGTCAACAAGGAATTCTTAAGGCTAGATTTTGGGTTCTGGGAGTAGGAAACTAAGACCTCACTGAAAATGAGGTCAACAATTTCATGTCTTTCTTACTAGTGCGGTATTTATTCCTTATTAGGTTTATTTCTTTTAGGAAGTTACTCATAGGTTGTATTTTGTTGTTTTGAAACTTTAGCTATTGTTTCGTGTATTTGGAGACTTCATTTTGTGATTTTCTGCTCAATAGAGTGTAGTATCCTCTTCTTTTTGCTAGTGGAATTTTTGCATCTTGCTCAAGGACAGATGGTGGATCGCCCCGAGAACTATGGCCCATCAAAACCAGCGTTCCATGGTTCTCTTCGATGTTTTCAGCCCGTACAGCCACCGAACACCTCCTATCCCCTTTCGAAGTCATCATTCTCTAATATTCTCATACCCTTACTATTCCATAACCACCTCTCCGCTAAATCCACTTCCTAAACACTTTCTAGGAACCCTAATATGGTGTCATTAGGTAATGAAGTTGCAATCGTTAGACTTTCACAAAGATTACTTAATATACCACAGTTATAAATTATATCTTAATTGTTTTTCTTTATTAAGCGGCCAACTAACATACACATGCATACGTGTCGGACCCAACCTTTCACATTGGATGTTTTCAAAATACTTTAAACCACCACTTTTTTAAAGAACAAGAACATGCTCCTGCATCCATGTAGAATTTCAATGAAATCCATTCATTGCTGCATTAAGATGAATCTCAAAACTACAAAATGCCACCAGTAAAAAAAATATGAAGTTAAAAAGCTTCATAAATGAATAAATAGTAGCAGCCTGTGTATCTTAACCATTTTTAATAAGACGATAATATGCTGATAAAATACATAAGAGAATGGCTTTTGACAATATATAGTAAAAAAAATAGGGTAATTAAAAAAAGAGTTTTAAAGGAGGTTTTCAACTACAATCTTTCATACAAAACCTGTGGAGATCCTCCAAAGGATGACTTCTCTGATAATCTATCGAACAATTTCTCATTCTCCTGATGTAACTTCTGAAGAAAAAAATAAAAGAAAACTTACAAAATTAGGATAATTAAAGGTGTCGGTGTGAAAGAGAGAGCTAAGGTCAGCAACTTTTTCACACACAAAAAAAAAATAAAAAAATAAATTGCTTAGCAGAAATAAAATAAGAGATCAATTAACTTCTATAAAATGGATCTATATGATTCAGCAATTTGCTTGCCATACATCAGCATAGATGCTTAAGATGAATGTAAACAAAGTTTCATCAACAGTTATTTATAAACATACATGGAGTTCATGCATTTCTTCTCCAATAACTCGTAAATAGTAAAAGAAATAAATGTGTTACTAAATGATATGTAAACAAAGAGAATGTATAGGCATGAATAATTGCAACATTCTTCATGGTTTTGCAAGATCACATTGTGTTTTAAAGATGCAAATATTTGAGAGTACAATGGAATCAAAAGTTGTTTGTATCAGTTTGATGGAAGACAACTACTGTTGTTTAAAAAAGGCCGAAGCATTCAGTGAGCAAATAACGCAAAGAGGAACCATATGGTTCTCTTTCATTCGAGGCAGAAGGCCAAGAAAACGTTAGTAATTTTCAAATCAGAAAAACAAATATTAGCTTGCACTTCTAGTCTTCATTTCACCTAACGAGGTGGAAAATTTTAAAATCAGTACTAAAAAATACATTACCACCAACTAGAATAACGCAAATAATCATTTCTTTTACACCTCCACACTCAACCACACCAGCATAGACATATTTTTCCAAGATTTTCATGTGACCACCATAACAACCAAGAAGAGCTAAATACTGGAAATTCTCACAGACAGTGTAATGAGGCCCTTCGCTCCAAAATGTAACGTTCAAAACTTAGTATAAAGAATCTGCTAATCATCGCCAACAGATGCATGTGGCACGGTCATATTGCAGCATCCCCTGAATCTGTCAGTAATCTTTCCAAGTAGCCAAATTTATGGGGATGGGTACCAGGCCACATAATGAAAAGGACACCTAAACTTGACTAATCAAATCTACAACAACATAATTCTAAACTGTTAATTTAGCCTCCAATTTATTTATAATAGCATAGTAAAATGTAATGATGTTTTCAATGTCTTACGTTTTCAAGTATTCATGTCAACATGTTTTTCTTTAACTGCCAACAATTAGATAAAATAATAAAGTTGAGAATGACTTCAAGCCTTTCAGTATGAGCTGGCACTAGACTATAGTGGATTATTTTAAGAGTAATATCACCGATGTAACAATGTAAGCCATATAAGTCACCTAAATATTCAATAAGTCATCAGCAAAATTCAGCTAAAACCAAATTGGTGAAATGACTATTTTCTGCTGCCAATAAAAGTTGAACTTTATAAATTTAAATTATGCAAGTGCCAGTTTAATCAAAAGGTGGCACAACAAACCTCAATAAGTGCATCACGCTTAGAGAGTTCTTCTTCAAGTTTTTTGGTAATACTTGCTGAATTAACGCTGTCCTGAACCCCGTTTGGAGAGGAAAAAGCACCAGCAGAACTGTTCTCTGATCTCAAATCACTTGAGCCAAGGGCATCCCTGAGTTGTAACTCGATGCCCTTAATTTTAGCCTAAATAAATAACAAGAAAAAAAAAAAACTCGGTGATCTATACAATGATATCACATAGAAAGCTTGTAACATTATAGAACACAACAAAACTGCAAATGGGCAGACAAATGCATGATTTTTCAAATAAGAAATCATGACTACCGTTAACAAACTGTTTTAGTATTCATATGTAAAAACACTAAGTTATTGTATAAACCTTCTAATCATTTCAACATGGTGCAAGATAGTGTAATAGGACCGAAAGCATTATTAGCTAAGCATTATATTTATGTCTAACAATAAAAACAGCTAGACTAATTCAAATGAACAAGGCGCTGTATGCATATAATGACATTCCTACCAAATCATCCAAAGCCAACCCTGAAATTGATAACTCTAGTGAAAGGCATGTCATTCCATCCAAAACTAAATGAAGCCCAAAAGCCAGAAAAAATCTGCACTGGGGCTTTTATTATTTGCTAACTTTATTACAATGTGACCTGGCTCCACCACACAATGAAGAGAACACAAACAAGGTATTCAATTTGTGCGCTAGATAACTCAAAAAAATTTGACATGGTCCAAGCTGTCAATCACCAATGCTCATTCTTATCTTATCAATGTTGGATGGTGTGCTTATTGTCTAACACTGGACTAATATTCTACAGGGAAGAAGTACAAAGTATTTTAGGTGCTAAACTTGCAATGAAAGCTGTCCAGCGATGTCCAAAACAAGAGTGGCACTTTATGGCATAAAAAGTCTTCATTCTTTTTAAAATGATGAGCCATGGCGTACAGCACACCAAAACGGCATGCCAATTATCCATGCACAATGACGTGCGGCAAGAGGATCAACTATTTTATGTGGAAAACCTGAAAGGGGAAATATTAAAGCGGCTAACTCAGTTGAAATAATTCCACTACAAAATATATAAGTTATGAGTTGGTCTGTCTCTTCCAGAGAAGGCAATATCAGTTTGAATATGTTAGAGCATGGAGGAGTAACGATCCAGCTATCATGGCAGAAGACCAACTGTGCAGATCGAATTACAGAGATTTGAGAGAAACGTCGTTAGCGGTGCTCCAACAACAACAATTGTGATCGGGCTACAATGATACAGTGAAAGAAACGGCCATAAACAAATGATCCAGTGGTGGCAACGACGGTGATTACCAAGCAACAATGTGCAAATGAGATACTGGCAAACAAGGGGCGGTGGCAACAATTGGGGGAACAGTCTAGAGGCGGCTGTAGGTGTCTAGCAGCAAGTGTGGTTCAGCAATCACAGTGGACGAGATACGATGATAAAGCAATTACGACAAAGATGATTTGGAGCAGCAGTTCGATGCCAGCGGCAATAAAAATGTGATTTTGGTTTGACGCTGGCAACGATTGAGGAACAATGATTTGGTTAGGGGTCTAATGACAATTGTTGGGCAACAACGTTTAGTGGCGGTCATGGTCCAGCAGTGATAGCAACCGAGAAACAAATATAGTGGCGAAAACAACCTCACGAAAATGGCTCGACAGTTACAACTATCGAAACGCGACGATCTGGTGATAAATTTGGAATCGGCGAATGCAACAAACAAAGGACGGTAGTCTGGCGGTAGCAACGGTACTTCTACATCGATACCAATTCGGCAACAATCCGACAGCAACTGCGGTCCAGAAATGGTAGGAATCCAGAAATGACAGCCTAACGGTG
>NEWO01000004.1:5208680-5276180 GCA_003013225.1 Phalaenopsis aphrodite
GATAGTGATAGGGAGACAGCAATCCAGCTGAGAAGACAATGGCAAAGGTTGAGCAACGACAGTCTGGCTGCGGTGTGACGGTCAGACAACGCTCCTCCCTCTTCATGAAAGAATGAAGGTCTATTTATGAATTTTAAAATTTGCACTTTTAAAAAAAAATACATGAATTTGAACCACTCTAAATGACGGCCCAACGCGATCCCATTGATTGCATGATTTTTTTTTAGTATTTGAATGTCTTAACGATGTCAAACTTGAGTTATTTTGGGCTCGTTGAACTTGTCTTGTCAAGACGTTTGATTTAATCATAAGTTCTCCAAATTTTGAGATCATTTGGCACTACAAAGTATGTCCAAAAGCTTCTTATTATGCTTTAAGTGCATGATCTAAAGTCACTTGGACTCAAATCGAATCACTTTTGATAATATCTAGTTCGTCTCACCGAGACATTATGTTTGATTATAAATTCATTAAAATTTGAGTGTAAATAACTCCTAAGTTGATTTTTGTTGCTTTCAATCCCAAAGGTATCGATATTCATGCCCGCTCAAAAAATATCTTTTTTTTAACATATCAATGTTTTTTGTTAGAAATATCAAATAATAAAAAATAGGGCATGACGAACATACACAAACAATATTATACAAAACATATTAAAATTTTACAAGTGAGTTAGAAGGAGCACAAGTCGTCCCCCAAATCCATCCATGTGGGTTAGAATTATTATGAAAATCAATCATTAAAATGACCTTGCAATCGTATGTGTTTTTTGTTCGCGTATCTGCACTTAGTAACGCTAAGAAAAACTACACCTTTTCCAAGCTTGTTCATGCACTTGCTCAATCCTAAGTGCTCGCTACTTGCTCACCTCTATTGTGCTCTGCAAGCTCAAATGGATGCGAGCACTCGCACCATCTTAGCTTGGCTTTAATCTTAATGTCAACTTAATCCATGCATGTTGCACTTGTTATCCCAATCTTTAATGTTGCGCATCACATTGTCAACAATTATTTTGACTAGCGTTCACGCTTGGGTAGAGCTTTCAATTTTTATCCCATTGCATCTAGTGCAGACATGACACCTTTTATTGTTTCCTAACCTTAAGGTCAATTTGTGTTTTTCCCCTTGCCTTCACATCATGCTCATTTGCTCAATTTGGCTCAAGATAATTCCACAATTGTTAATGCAGCTTCCATTTTCGATCCTCCATCTTTACCAATAAATTTTCATCAGATCCCACATCTTTCTCCCACTTTGGATGTTTCAAAGGTTTTGAATGGATCCAATTAGATCGACACCTCCTATTCTAGTAGTACATAGCTTCACAGAACTTCTCCTACTTTGCATTCTTTGGAACCTACAACTCTAGAGCACAAGTCATCCCATTGATTCCTTCTACATACATCTCCATAACAAAGCAAACTTACTCCCACCTTCACTAAAAAGGAGATATCAATGTTTGTTACGTCTCTCTTTGATGCCAATTTTACAAATTTTTGTTGGGTCATCTCAAACTATAGATTTACAATAAATTAATGTCCAATTGAGACTTTTCATGTTAATATTAGGCTTTCTTTGGAAACTGACTACACTGAACTTTCTCTCAACGGTCCAATTATAATGATAGAATTTTTATGCATATTCTAAAATGGTCCCATCCAATTTGACTTTCATAAGGAACCACCTATTACTCCAAATTGGATTATATTTGCTCGATGTCATTTATGTTACTTCAACAAAGCTACTATATATTCCTCGATATCTATATTTGTAAAACTTTTGTAAACAGGCGAAGCTAATACTCATATTTGAAGTCCTTCTACGGCTTGAATTATGATTAAAATAGGCATTCTTCTCAGTTAAAAAAAGGAACTATGGATTGGCTCATTGTTTTGTGGATGCTAGCAGTTAGTTGAAATTAAAGCATCATAGTATATTGTATATTTTATAAAACATTTTAGCATAATTATTCTGAATGTTTCAAGGCCCATCCAAATATGAGGAAATCTATAATAGATCAGGTCTACGATTTGAATTTGGAACCTTTTTTTTTTTTTTTGTGGATTTAGGGGCGCTTATGCCTGCTCCTACTAACTCTAGGATAGTGGTCACAGGTACACCAACAAATATCACCATTAATCTTGATCCACTATTACTACAACACATCACCTCCTTCCAATTTGTGAATAGATGATGACCAAAAGGTTCAACAAACTTATGATTCAGATGAGAGCACAATGAGAACAGGAACTCTAGTGGACAGAAGACTTCAACTGGCAAGATAAGAATTAAAAAAAATTCGTCACTCACATATTTTCACTAAACTTCAAGCAAAACAAATCAAATTAGTCTTCCAATAAATTTCATATTACAAAGGATTTCTTCCCTAAAAAAGTTATCTCTATATAGTTTATATTTATTTATTTATTTTTAAATAAAAAAGAATGGTCGGAGGCTATTATACGAGCTCTCAGCCACCCTCATGTGCCTAACTATTCAAGAACGGCCCTCACTACCGATAAAATGGCGAGAGGGGGATTCGAACCCGTGGCTTAAGGGGACTTACCTTTAAAGAGGCTGCTCTACCAACAAACCANTATATATATATATATATATATATATATATATATATATATATATATATATATATATATATATATATATATATATATATATATATATATATTCCTGTAAAATAATCTTGGTAATTATCCTTATGTACTCAAATCGATTTCTAGTTATAAAAACTGTTTTAAAAAAACCCATTCAACAAAAGAGATAAATGAATTTAACACATTAAATACAAGGATAGAAGTCCAACCTGCAGATTTTGTATGGTCAAATTTTGTTGGTGTATCTGCACTTTCTGCTCATGATCTACTTGCAAAAGACTAGCAACTTGATTCCTCAGCTGAGCGTTTTGTTCTTTCTCAAGTTTGAGCTTCTCAGCAAGAACAGTGTTTTCAGACTGCAGTTATAAAAGTGAAGAAAATATGAGAAATAACCAGAGTTGGCAAAAAAAGTAATTCAAGCCATACAACAAAAGGCAAGTTTGAACATCTAAGATTTCAATGTTCGTAAAAACAAAAAGTCAGAAAGTATCAAGAAACATTAAAGAACCAAATTCAGAAAGAAGATTAAAGATACAAAGAAGGATAAACACACCAGCACAAAAACATCAAAATATGTGTTCAACTGAGTATGAGAAGACATTGATTAAATACACATGTTGGAGTAGGGTAATTGAAGATTAACGAAAGAGATGATGAACTTAATTCTAATTGGTTTGCAACATGCCTCGTCGTTTATGTTTTGATAAATAGAGATGACCTGCAGAGTTAGATTTGCAAGCTCACTTATTGACGATGTTGCAGATCTGATGAACAAATAATGAACTCAACATTTTTAAAAATAGGATTTATGTGGGACAAATAAATTATATATTTTTTGAATAACTGTATTCATACATATATATTAAAAACTTGCTTCAGTTTCTTTGTTCGTAGCATCAAATATCTTTTTTATCTACTGAATAACAATTGTGCTCTCTTGTAATTAAACAGCATGCATCGTAAGTCACTTGCAGCAAGTACAAAATTACCTTGAATAGACTCCATACTTGATATTATTTGTCTTGAGAGACAATTCTTCAGGCAACCATAAGTGCAAGGACTATGCTTCTGTCGCTCTTTTCGATTTAGGGGCTCTTGTGTCTGTTCCTATTAACTCCTGTTTGGACAATTTGATGCAATTTGACCAAAACCGCATAACTTGAAGCACTTTCTGACTATGATAGATTTAAGAGTATTTGTGGTCTCCACCTTTTCTTTACTCTGGATGGGTTTCTCTATTGAGTCGGCTTGAGTGTTCCATTGGGTGTACTCTTGTTGTTTGATCCAATAGTCGAACTCTGCTTGAAGGGTGGTGCAAGTCTGATACTAATGTATTGTTTGTCCACCTTCAGAGCTAGAGTCTGGACATCCTATTACATCCAAAAAAGCTATAGTTGCACTATGTTGTATATGGCCAGTCTCAATCCTCTCAGATGTCTAGCTACGATGTTCTCCACGGGCTCTCTATTAACTTACACTTCAAACATAAATTGCTCAAACAAAGCAGTGTACTACTCTACTAGAAGGTCTTGTTGTTGTAAGTGATGAACCCTCAAGAACAAACCATGTCTATTACGTGTTGGTAGGTACTTGCATAGCATCACTCTTTTCAACTTGGACCAAAAAGTGATTTTATTTACTTAAGCTAGCTATATTCTTCAAATGCTTACAACACAATGAAGCATTCTTCTTGAGCTTGATGGATGTCAATTTTACCAGGTGGAACGTCCTGATAGGAATGCCATAAGTTTCAGCAAAAATTAGAGTATAAATAATAGATTTTATTCTGCAGGTACCAAATCAAAATGATATAAACCCAAATACATAAAAGATAAACCCACAATTTAAGAGATAGCCAATCTATCTCAAATCCTAACCTTAAGATTCAAGACAACAATCACATAACATAATCTTAAACGTATTAAGTCATATTCATTCCCCACAATAATAACTAGCAAATGATAAATTGCCCTTTTAGTCTTACACCTAGCATAAGTCTTCAAATTATTTGGTGGGCTCGGTATCGACTTAGTAGAGCACGAGGCCAATGGTGTCATAGACACTAGTCTAACATTACTCACATCCCAAAAAGTCACATTGTTCTCAAGGTGCAACAGAGAAAATTGTTGTTGGATCAAGTTGTATGGCTCCCATGTGTCGTCATAATCTAACAAACATTTTCATTTAATAAGCACTTGTTTTCCTCCTGTCTATTTTCTGAGCACTCCTTTTAACTCAAAGCTCCAAGAGAACTTTTATATCCTTCGTTAAAGTAGGAGGAAGTGAAGAAGATTACACATTATCACTATAAGCACGTCTTAACTGTGATACATGGAACACTGGATGGAGTCTCGACAAAGGTGGCAACTGTAAACGATAAGCCATCGCCCAATTGCTTAATGATCTCATAAGGACCAAAATAGCGTGGGGAGACCTTATTCCTGCATCTGGCCAATGTCTTCTGATGATAGGACCGAAGTTTTAGATACACCTTATCTCCTACGGCAAATTGTACATCCCTTCGATGTTCGTCGGCTTATTTTTGTGGCACTTTTAATAAATGTCTCCTCCATTCCGCCAACATCTTATCCCTCTCTTCTAAGTACTGATCCACTAGAGACACTGGCATAGTACTGTGTCCATGATGCACCAAATGAGGTGTATCAAAGTTATACAAGATTTTAAAAGGAATGATATGAGAAATAATATGATAAGATGGATTGTATTAACACTCTGCCCTTCAACGGTTTGAATTTGTATTAAAAGAAAATAAGTAAAATACAACCCGTGGCAAAAACCACTAAAAAAGCAAAAAGAAAGAGGCTACTGAGTAGTAACCCATTTTAACAAAAACGGACAAAGGACAACTATCATCTATATTTTTAATAACAAAACTATCATCTAAAGCTAATTTCGCACAAGTACGAGCTATCATATTTATAACTCTAACTATATGTGAGAATATAACCTACCGAAATCCAGTCAAAAAGGTCGCATCAAAGTTGAGATAGCAAGGGTGTCCCCAAAAAGATCTCTCCATCGTTTGTTGTAAAGTATCTATGACATTGATGTTGTCCCCCTCAATAATCACGCCATTCATCTCCTTAATCCACGGTTCAACCAATGCATCAAAAAATCAAACCACTTCAAATTCAACGCTTGAGCTATCCCAATCAAGTAAATTTCTCCCGATCGCGATAAAGCACTTACTCGACTCATTCCGAGAAAACACTCCCACCCCTGCACGGCCAATAGCAAGCCAAGCTTCGTCAATGTTCGCTTTACTCTGCCCAGGTTAGCCATTTAGTCCACTGCTTTGGTGCATCGGATACAGACCAAAGCAAATAGGTCTGCATGCTCTGATTAACCACTTTGGTTTGTCTGTTAATTTGTGGGTGGTATGTTGTACTTTTTTTCAATACGGTCCCTTGCATTCTAAACTGCTCCCTCCAAAAATGACTCATGAAGACATTGTCTCGATCTAACACAATCGATCTTGAATCTCATGCAAACGGACAACCTCCTATATAAAACTACCGGCGACAAAAAGGACAGTGCAGGCATGTGTAGGAGTTAAAAATGAGCGTAATTGCTCAATCGATCCACCACCACCAAGATGACTATAAATCCTTCTAACCAAGGTAAGCCTACACTGAAAACCAACATCACTTCCTCTCGTACTTCTCCAATAATGCTAGACTTTGAGACCATATCCTTTGCATGCTTTATCATTCCCACCCAAAATAATTATGATGTGATTCTCTAGTATATTTTAAGCAAGCCAAAGTGCCCCTCGACAGCATTGCCATGAATCTCATGTGAAAACTTTGGTATGTATCTTGAATTCTGTGGCAAAACATAGCAGCCTTAGTAAAGTAAATGTTGGTCATTCAGAGAAAAACCGAGATAGCTATTGTCGCCATTCACTACATCTGACTAAATCTTGCTCAATTCCTCATCTACCTCACTTCATTGACTTTGGACCTCCTAATCTAAAACAAAAGAAACTGACAATGCCAACCATTAGGTTCCTACAACCATACTGATTTGGCGTCAGCAGCCTTATTCTTTAATCTCGGGTGATATTGAATTCAAAGTCATTTCCCAGTAGCTTAGCTCTGATGTTCCCCAATCACCATGCGTTGTTCTAACAGAAATTTAAAGCCGCACTCATACATGTGTACTGTAAAACACTGCCCAACAAATAAGGTCATCATTTCTGAATGATGTGCACAATTGTCATAAGCTCTGGTTCATAAACTGACTTGAGTCCGGCTCTCATTGTCAGCGCTTGACTGAAATAAACAATGGAATGTTGACACTGTATGAGAATTGTGCCTAACCCATAGACCGGATCATCCATCTCTACAACGAATTGTTGGTTTAAATTTGTTAACACCAGCACTGGTATACTCATCATGGCATTGTTTAATTTCTTAAAAGCTTGTGCTACTGGATACCCCATTGAAAGTTATCATTCTTTAATTGTTTTGTCGATAATCACGTAATCGAACAGTAACCCTTCACGAACTTCTGACAATGCCTTGTAACCCCCAAAAATCCTCTCAACCTCTTCAAGGTCTTAGATAGTGACCAATCCAAAATAGTTTCCACCTTCAATGGATCTGCCAACACCCCAGCAGCCACACCACATGTCCTAAGTACTCTGCCTTACACTGGGCAAACGAATACTTCTTTGAGTAAGCATAAAAATGGTGCTCACTTAGTAGGTCGGCATTTTAAAATGATCAATATTGTCTTCCAAAGAATGGTTGTACGAAAGGATGTCATCAAAGAACAAAAACTTTCAAAGTAAAGGTCGAAACACCTTGTTCAACAATAACTAAAATGCAGTCGTTGCGTCGGTGAGCTTAAATGGCATAATCAGAAAATTATAATGACCCTCATGAGTTTGAAATGCAAGACTCACATCCGTCAGCCGCATCCAAATATGATGGTATCCTGACTTCAAGTTAGTCTTGGAGAATATTGCAATCCCAAACAACGCGTCCAGTAGCTCATCGATCACCAAGATCGAAAATGTGTCAGTTACAGTTTCCTTATTCACTATTTGATAATCCACACAGAAACGCCAACTCTCATCCTCATTCACTAGCAAGACTGGGCTAGAGAATAGGCTCACACTAAACTGTATGATCCTGACATCTTGGATCAATCTCTCGATCTCATCCTTTTGTACTTGGGGGTAGTGGTATGGGCACATATTGATGAGAGAACCTCGATCTGAAAGTTATTGCATGTTTGTGTCCCCTTGAGATGACAATCCACATGACAACTAGAAAACTTTTATAAATTATTGTAGGAGTTGTAGATCGATGTCAGAACATCTGTCAACTTTGTATCATGCGTCTTCTCAATGTTATGCAATTCGACCAAGAATCACAACCCTATGTCATGTATTGCCCTAACCATGGTCTTGAGTGTAACCAAAGTCTTGCACAAACGAGGGTTACCACAAAACACTATCAACTTGTCTCCCTCCAAAATCTCCATTATCATGAGTTTCCAATTCATATTAATCTCCCCTAAGGATTGCAACTATCATACCCAATATCAAGTCAATGTTCTCAAAATCTAAGGGAAGAAAATTCTCAAGTACTTGAACACATTGTGGTGTTTAAATCACTACTTTATAAACTCCACTGCTCTTCTTCACTTGTTCAATTCTCATCATGACTCCATAACTTCTTGTGTCAACCATTGTAAGCCCCAATTGCTTCATTACTGGAGTAAAAATAAAATTGTAAGTGGCCCCACTATTTACCAACATCACTACGTCCTGCTCTCATTGTACCCAAAGTTTCACAGCACAGTTCATTGTAAGCCCCATCATCGAGTTAAATGAGACTTTTGTCACATCCAAGTGGGGGTGTTCTTCCTCCACCACAACCTCCTATATTTCTTAATCACATGTTTCCTCGTCGCACATTATGAGAATTTGAAAGATTCGATCCTTGTAGCAGTGTCTAGCAAACTTCTCGTCACAACAAAAACATAACGCATTGGTTTGCTTCTCCTGAATCTCCATCCTGTAAGGCGTTTTAATTTTGCCCTCGGTCGTGGCTCATTATTCCTGTTCAATGGGGCCTCCCTCTAGAATCCCACTGTTTGAGTTTTTATATTATCGTGATTGTAGCATTTCGACATGGCACTTCACTTGTGTTGCTCCTATTTGCCAGTTCCATTGCATTTTTATCTTCAACTAACAGCGCAAATTTCATAGTTTCCCCCAAAGCTAACAGTTCCGTTAAAAGAAGTGCAATTTCAAGCCCCAACTCTTTCATGATTTTTTTTCCAACACATCTTTTGATATCAATTTCAAATTTCTCCATATAATCCATGACGGACCCCTCCTAGACAAATGCAAAAAAATTACTCGTGTAAGTCCACTTCCTCCATGGTTCTAAAATGCTTCATAAATCATTCCTTCAAATATTCTCATGTTCCGAATGTCTAGCGTTGTTCTCTCCATTGATACCACGCTAGAGCCTTCCCTTCCACACAAAGAGTCGCCTCCATAATTTTTCTTCCTCCGTAACCCATTAACAACAAAATATCTCTCCAACCATAGGCATCCTCTCATTCAAAGATCGAGATCTTTAGCTTCCTTATGCGAGAGTATCTTACCGATTTCCTTGACCAAAAATCGTTTCAACCATGAAGAGAGGGTAGGGTTCCCTTCCTAGACCCATATTGATTTCCTTTCATCCATAAATCTGGATCGCACCATAATCAGTTTGCCCCTCTCCATAGGCTCCTGAATCGCCTTACGTCAGGAAGGCTATCGCAACAAAAGGCATTAGCACGGTTGGGTAAAGTCCTCGATTGGGTTCCCACCAACCGTTATTTCGCATTCCAGGTCAAAATCCTTCGAAATGATTTTAACCAACCCTGCATCGCATGTCGTTGTATTTCGTTTGTTTTCACTTGTTCCAATCGTTGGATGTTGTGCTTTCCTTCCAAGTGTTTTTTGCTCAAGTTCAATTTCGATACCTTCGCTTAATCACACACCTTCATATCCGCCTAAAACGACAATGCTGCCCTGATGTGTGAATCCTTTTGATTGTTGTTGCTCGCATCCGCTTAAGAAGTCGTTGCTCAAACAAACAGCAAGTGGCAACGAGTATGTGTGAAACCTCGCGATCATCTTCATTAATTCTTTCAGGGTCATGAATCTCCCCTCTATGCACAAGAACCACTCCTCCATGGACAAGAAACACTCTTTCATTCTAGATCTGATTTGGCTTACCCGTCCTTCTAATTTCTCCTCCAGACTATATATTGTCTTTGTCGTGATTACGCCCAGAATAATTTTTTATTACAAATGTTGAACTCTTATACGCCAAGATCCCGACATTGGCATCCCAACTAGCTCGAATAGCGATTGTATCATGAGGATCGATCACAAAGGAGACACTGTTATCATGTAGTTAGCTTCCCAGCTATCTCGTATCGCGACTGTATTAGAAGGTTCGGTCAAAGGCGACGCAACGCAACAAAAACGAGAATGACGCTCAAACGGTGAGGGTGCCTCGACGTTTACAAAATTATACAACACCCTTGAATGCGAGCAAGAAAATTTTCTAGTGGAGCAGTAGCCTCGAATGCTTTGATGCCAATTTGATAAAAAATAGACAAGTTTCATCATAAATTAGGAAAAAAAATTAAATTTATTTTGTTGTTACCAAATCAAAATGATACAATCCCGAATACAAAAAAAGATAAGCCTTTAATCCGAGAGGTAAGCAATCTCTCCCTAACTGTAACCCTAAGATTCAACACAACAAGATACATAGTAAGCATATTAATACCCCACAATAATAACTAACAAATGACTAAATTGTGCTTTTATTCTTGCACCTAGCACAAGCTTTCAAGTTATTTAGTAAGCTTGACGTCGACTCAGTGGAGCACGAGGCAAAAGGTATCGCAGATGCCGATCTAACACGTCCTTGAATTTAAAAACTCGTTCCACCATACGGAGTCACTCGATGAATTCATCTGAATGCGACTGTCAAAATCTAATAAATCCATCTGCTCCAAAATTCCAGGTTTCTCCTCTGACATTCATGACAATCGTCGGGATATTGGTTCTTCATCGTTGGAAACTTCCAGATGAAAGAAATTCACTTCCTCTCCCCGATCTAATGAGTCATAATTATGGCTACGGAAGACCTCACCAGATTGTCTTCTGTTGCAATTGGAGAATTTTATTTGCATGTCTTCCATAGTGGGCTCCTTAACACTTCATTGAGGGTTTCTCCTTAGCAACATAATGTCTTGCTCTTATAAATAAAATTTTGATGAAAAAGAAAATTATGGTTTAGGGTTAGGGTAGGGGCTAGGTGGATAATGTGGAAGAAAATTTGGCGGAGTACTAGGATAGGTTGTAGGGATTCTTTGTTTAGGTGTAGGAAGGACAAATCCCTACAAAAAATTAAGATTTGTTGAGCTCTGAAACCAAATGATACCATTATCAAAAGCCTAAAAGGTGTTTACGAAGCTGGGCTTGCTGGAAGATAGTTGTGGAATGTTAACAAAAGGAGGACAGGGGTTGTCAGAGATATTTTGAAGGGAAAAAAGCGGTGAAATTTGCGTGTTAGGCAGCAGTCTGGACTGTAAAAAGCAATTAAACGGGGAAATGGTGAGAAGTATCCACTATTTATTTCCAAGCAAGCTATAGACACATCACTTGCACTAAGAATATGATACAACATTTCAGAGAGCAGAAAATCAGATATTAAACTCTCAAAATACATAAAACTATGCTAGTTGGCTCAAACAAACAAAATACAAATATAAAAGAGCCCCTTCATAGAAAATAACTTAATTAAAAAATAAGGAAATAGGTAAAAACTAGAAAACGAAGAAGAAAATGACGGAAAATTGCTGCCAAGGAGAAACCCTCGACGGGGTGTTCAGGAGCCCACTATGTCTATATCTTCAGACGACCTGGAATCCCACGATCGCGGGGAAGCAAATCTAGGAACTTCGAGCGTCCATAAGCCTTAGCACCCGCATATCTTGAACCCGTCGTTGTCTCGTGTCCTAGAAAACCCCAGCTCCTATGTCACTCCCTGCCTTTAGCTCTCTCTCTCCATCCCTCATACTTTCCCATCAAGGTCATCCATTCAGCAGGTTAGATTTGGTCGTATCCCTCAGGTCTTTCTCACTTCGACTCACTCAACACCTGTTGTGATCAAGTTTAGGTCCAATTCTGCACATTTAAGGAAGTTAAAATTATAAAAAGGCTGTATAAATTTTAGGCTGACTTGAGCTTGGCCCGGTGACCTTTTTTGCCACGCCTATTAAAAGCACAGCCATCTGTAAAGGACAGGAGTTCATAAAAACTGTGCAAGAAAAACACATAGAAATACAACATCACTACAGATTCAAGTTCAAATTATGCATAAATATCACACTAAAGGATACTCCAACAATGCTTCATAATAGCAGTACTGAAACGGATTCATGCACTTAAAAGTACCGACTTTAAAATTGGAGAAAAATAAACCCATCTGCTTAAGGTCAGCACAAAAGGTTTAGTGTCATTAAAGAGTTACACCTCACAAATAATTAACTTGAAAGCATATAAAAATAAGGTACAGGTATTGATGAAATGAAGAATACTGAAATGAATGAGTAAAAGGACCTAGAACCTTGACATCAGCTTGCAACGTGAATGAAACCTTCCAGGCTTTCTGAACTTCATTAAATAGTAAAATGCACTGATCATTGGAATCTTTAAGAGCGGACTTTAGTCCAAAAATTTCCTGTTTTAGAAGCTGAACCTCCTTTTCTTTCTCGTATATCTCCTTGCGTGAGTCATTTGCCTAAAGTCAATTGAGATTTAGCAGTAAACTTGAAAAGTATTTCATTAAAAGAAGCTTTAAATTCTTTTTTTAAAAGAAGCTTCAAAATTTTTTTAAAAAATAAGAAACACGGTAAAACCAATTATAAGAAAGAAACAATATATTCACCGCATCTTTCCATTTCTTGATTGTATCTCGATTTCCAAGACTTAGCTCTGCGTTTCTTGCCCTTGCAGAAAAGTTAAGGGCATGCAGTGTTTCTGCCAGGTTTGAAGAACTAGGACAAATATGAGTGATTAACAAGGTCTTTGAGCAACCCCCTGCAGAGGAAAAAAAGTAGCAGGACAAAGGCAACCGATGGTAATTATAAAAAGATATTTATGAAAAAAATAAACAAGAATGAATATAGTTCATCCGGAAGAAAAAATTTTAAAAACAAGAACAAGGAATACAATATAATTGAATTGCTGTTGCATTTGTTTCGTATTTAAAAAAAAAAATTCAAACAAAGGACATACAGAAAAGAAATGCAACTGATTATTATTCCCTGGAGAACGCTAAAAGTTTGTTTGGGACAGCTTTTTATCTGTTTTGCGTTTCAAACCATCACCACAGCCCTGTTAGGGGAACTGCGTACTTTCTAGAAATTTATTTAGTGTAAAGCTCCTTTTTCAAACATAACTTATTAAAGTGCGATGGTTATAAGAAAATTGTAGTATGATATGTTGGAAAAATATATATTGAAAATTCTCACCATAGCTTTCTAGGCAGTTGCTTTCTCCGCCATAGTTCTACAACCAACTTTTAAAAAGTTGAAGTCAAACCTTAAATTGAAGCATACAAGCACTAGAAAATCAAAATTAATATTATCCTATTTTCTAAAAGATCAAGTTTCCCGGTCATTACTTATTCAGAAGCACTTCAAAAATAACAGATAATCAAGGAATCAAACTACAAGTACAATACGACAGTTTAGAGAAATTATTCGGAAATGATTAAACCAAAAAAAAAATACAAAAGTATAATTATCACCAACTGAATGATACAAATGAGTACTGTAAACTGCCCAAACAATCTCTAAAAAAAAGTCTAAACGTGCCGGCGGTGTCATGTTAATAAAGTTTATCTTTTGATATTAGCACAAACAGGAGTATGCTAATGAAGCTGACAAAATGTTAACTGCCATCACATCAGGAAACGGTGAATTGGTTTAACACCATCAGAAAAGTAAAAGAAAACACAACTAGGACATATAGGTCAAATGAGGAGAACAGGAAATGAATTCACTGAAGATATAAAGTTACCTATAGAGTCAGCAAGCATTTTGGTAAGCCTTGAATTCTCATATGGTACGGGTTCTTTCTTTGAGGTCAAGGATGATAAAACATCCCCCAATCTGATTCCCAGTAATAATTATGTGAGGAACAGTTCAAAATAAAAATATATATATGAAAAAATATTTGTTTTCTGATCAATTTAGAAACAGCAATTCAGTAAAGACAAGTAGATCTCTTTCCTAATATTACTTGCTGAGATTTAGATTATAATACAAAAAATAGTTATTTACTAAGAGTTTTAATAAATAAAATATCTGTAGCTCTCCATGACATGCATATTTTCATGAATCAACAACAAATGAGATAAAGGTTTCATGCATATGCATATGTTTTTTAACCAATATTAACTTGCACCTCAAGTTAAAAAGCTCTACTCCAAATTTATAATTAATTAAGAAAAACTCAGTGGAAACTGCTCCAGCACAAGGGCGAGAGTAGTATAATGACCTCCATTAATGAAAGATATAAAGGCAAATTAACCAATAAATGAGTTCTTCGTAAAAGTTCAATTTTGGATCTCAACATTAGCGTGGCTTTTGTTCAAATCCTATGCCAACAACTACCATATTTGTGTTTACTTATGCACAACACCTCCATTGCAGCACGAAATTTGCCCAAGTCCAAGATTTACTAGAAATTTTTATTATGAAATCATGTAAAGAAGGGAGAAAGTTAAGGAATGCTACCATAAACTCCCTACCATCTATTGACCTCATTTTGAGGTCGTTTCTCCTCTCCTTAGATCCTAGGATCTAGCTCTAAGCTTTCCTATCGACTATCTTAGAAGACTAGAGCTGGGACCCACCCGTTTTAAAAATTCGAACCACTTCCTGATTCTGTTGTGGTGCCTCGCCTGGATAGTCTCAAACCATTATCATTTGGTTGAGTGATTAAGGACCAGCATGTGGGAAACCAAAAAGAGTTCCCAATAAGATCGCAAGCCCTAGGGAAACCCCTTTAAGACTTTATCAACACACTCACACACAAAATACACAAAATCCACTAAGTTGTGCAAAGTCAGGCTAAAATTGAACTCAAACATGGTGAAAAATGTGAACTAGTATGAACAACCTCTGATGACGAAACAGACTGTACCGACGCGTCCGGAGCATCAATTTTACCTAGAGAAGAAGCCCACTTTGCTAGGGCCACGAGCACAAATAAATTGCACGTTAATTAATATGCTTAAATAATATAATATAATATAATATAATATAACAAAATAATAAAAATAAAAAGAAATCCTTATTCTAAACCCTATTACACCTAAACCGCGCATGCAGCTTCCCTCACTTCTTTACAGTCGCGACCCGAGCAGAGTCGCGGCTCTCCCGCATCTCCTCTGTCATTCGCGAACAGGCTCGCCCTCTCCTTCCCGAGCTCGATCCATCGTCTACACGTTTTATTGCGCACGAGATGACTCACCCTCCTCTTCCTCCACTCACGGCTCGCCTTCTCAATCCCCGCACGACCGAGCAGCTCCCCCACTCGCGAACAAACCTCGTGTCTGACGCTTCTTCTGCTCGTTGTCACTTCTCTCCCTCCCTAAATGCTCTTGTTGCCTGATTCGACCACCTTAGGGCTTGTAGGTGATGGTGGCTTCCTTTCTTACCTATAAAATCCCTACCTAGGGTAGAATTTTTTGTGGTTGAAAATTGGGAGAGGAGGAGGTGCTGCCAAAATTCTGTCTCATTTGATATACTTAATTTTTTGCTCAAAATTCTTGTTTGGTTCTTCGGTCTTCTTGCTGGGCTGCTCGATTTATTCTTGTGTAACCACATATTTGGCTACCAAGGTATTATCTTCTTGCTACAATTGCTGGAGATTCTTGTTTTGCTACTCATATAGAAGTTCTATCATAAAATTTAGTCCAGTTGTTGTGAGTTCATGCTGCGATTCATACAGGCTTGAGTATACATTCAAATGAAGGCTTAATAAGTTTTTTTTCTACTTTCTTAATACCTTCATATTCTGAGGCTAATTATTTCCTCCAGCACATTTTTTTTAGCCTTTTATTACATCTTGCTATTTTAAAAGTTGGAGTTGAACACGTGGTTTTAGAATCGGAGGTTAGATTAAAGACAACTTTGTGAGAAATGTCATACCTTTCTTCTTTAATCTATTAGTTTCATTTTGGGTGCTTAAAACATGCATCTTTGCGAAGTACTTGTGCAAGAATGTGTTACTCTCGTTCCATTAAATCATAAATGTGTGGTCCATTTGCTAAATCTGAAAGCTTGAGATGGCTATTTGAAATTTTTTGAGAGTCTCAAAGTTTTACAATTGCAAAATCTGAAATTTTTCATGTTCTATTTGGAAAGTTTGGTCTTTTAAATATGAAATGTTAAGCATGCGTGGTATGGTGGTGGTCTTTTTTCACTTGTTTGCTTTTTCTTTCTTAAGTTATGGAAGAGACGCCTATGAAATGCTACTTGATATCCACTATTGTTGGCCTGGAATAGGTTCAGGGGCTTTTCTTCGCTCCCCATCTTGCAGATTTTTGGAAGAAATACAAGCTTTGTTTTTGTAGGGGTTTGAAGGCCATTGAATTCCTATTTGTTTGCATATTTGACATCGAAGCTTTACCTTTTATACTTACGAGAAACAAATTCACAATTCTTCTACTAGTGTCGTGTCCTTGTGTGCATTAGTTGCAAGTTGTAGTTTAGTGGCTACATTTGATATGGGCATGCTTTCTTATTAGAGAGTTTGATGCAAAAGATAAAGCAATAGTGAGACAAACCTGTGAGATTTATCTTAAGAAAATTTACATGCATACCACCCAATTCTTTTATATTTACATATCTAACACCCAAATTTCAATTCTCACATGTGTTATTTTACCTATACATGCAATCGTGTTATGTCTTTTGAACTATCAAAAATGTTGGATGGCTCATTTGCAAAATCTGAAACATTTAGATGGCACATTTGCAAAATCTGAAAACTTTGGGAGCTTTCATTTTCTCTCTACTTGCTCCTTAGTTGAATAATTTTAAAGCAAGATTAAGACCATATTCTAGTTTACATTTTTGCAAGCTTGGAAAGTTGTGATACCTCACTTTTACAAAAATCTGAAAATTTACATGCTACATTTGCAAAGCTTGAAAAGTTTATAAATGTTTTGGTGCTATACTTATGTGAAAATCTGAGATGTTGCATATTCTCTTTGCAAAAGGTTTATAGCTTTGGTGCTTTACATTTGCAAAAGCTGAAACTTCTCATATTTAATTTGGAAGGTTTGGAAGGTGGCAATGCTTTACTTTTGGAAACTTTAAGAATTTTATTTGGAAAATTATAAAAGTCTCGATGCTTTATTGTTGCAAAACTTGAAAGCTTTAAGTGTTTTATTTGGAAAATTTGAAAGCATTTCCGAGTCATGTTGATTTTCGAAGATTTGAAAGTCTATGGAGTTTCTTTCTTTTTGAAAATTTGAATTGTTTTATGGGGAGAAATCAAGATTACGTTGTTTTAAATGTTATATTCCTGTTGTTTTGAAAACTTCAAATGGTCTTTTCGAGTCTGATTTGCTTGATGTTGTGAGAGTTGATTTAATTATTTGTTCTTTTGAAAGAATTTAAACATTTTTTGACCGACTTACTTGCGGTTTCGCTTTTGGCTTTGTTGATTTTGTTTAAGTAGATCGGCCTCCTCCGCTTATTTTGTTTTGTTTTGCTTTTTTTCTTGCAATGGCTAAGTTAAAAAAAAAATTTATGATTTAATTATTTTCAGAATTGATTCATGCCTAAAAAAAAGGATAATTAGAGAGGGAGGGAACAAAAAAAAAAACAATGATAATTAGTCTGTTGAGATGATTGAAACCCAAGGGGAAATAGGGTAGCAAACCATTCACCTTTTTTTACATAAGAATAATAAAATTGTAATTGTGAGAATTGTTGAAGATAGGGATAAAGTAAGAACTTAAATGAATCAAGAGTTATTAGCATGAATTGAAAGATTAGTAGGCTATCAATTAGGACCCCTAAGCATTGGATGGACTTAAGCCCAATTGTTTTAATTAGAATTAAAGCACATTTCACGAATATTTTTGCCAAAGTTATAGGTTTACCCCTTAGATCAGAAGAGTCTGATAGTGAGTTAAGTTTAATCTAAAGATGTCTGAGGATTAGTTGGAAAACACTTAATTGAAGACAAACATTTTAAAACACTTCAAACTCAAGTTAAAATGTAGGCTTCCTAGATTTTAGGAGCACACCCTAGGTGAGAGTTCTTCTACCTAATTTTCAAATGGATACTGAAGCTAGACATTTGACCCTAATTCATAAGTTAGTTAAAATAATAGACAGGATATGCACAAGGTTGTGGTTCATGACTGATTTAATTAAATCAAATCATGAAATTCTCTTCATAACTTGACCTAAAATTAAACACAATGCTCCGAGATTTGAGCGTAAATCTTACACTCAAATCCTCTTGGTAATTAGTGACATTCCCAATGTCACATATAAATCACTCACCCTTGGTCATTTATATGTGACGTGTTTTGTTTTATTTGTTTGTCTTTTTGTATGATTTGTTTCAAGTCTCTGTGGGTCGATTTCAGTTTTCCTCGAGGCTTTTCATGTGCTACTTTACATACAACATCTATTGTTTTAGAACTGACTTGTACTAACTTTATATTAATGAGTAAAGGGTGCAATAATGATTCTGAATCCTTATTAAGTGTTGATCATCAACTCTTTCATGACAACAAGCTTCATGCCACATGCATAAACTGTTGTTGATGCCATCAACTCATTCATTTAGTGACATAAGGTGGTAAATAGGCTTCTATGTCATCTCTTCGTGATCATAGATTCTTGTAAGCAAATTCAGATCACTTATTATTTAACAAGTTAAACTATCCCAGCTTAAGAACTTACAATTACTATAGCTTTGAGATGATACTTTACAGTCATGACTGCATCAGTACAATCCATAATTCAAGCATTTTTACCAGCAACAAACCATGGAGAAAATTGCTTACAGTAGACATTCAAGCAATCACGTAATTGTAACGACGTTAGGAAAGTTATGAGATCCGCAATTGCAAAAGTCCCAAAGTTATATAGTAAGAGTAGGAATTAAAAATCATTTGATCAGCTCAAGCTACATGAAACTTGGTAGCCAAATATGTGGTTAGGGAAGAATAAATCGAGTCGCCCAACAAGAGAACCGAAGAACCAAACAAGAATACCGAGCAAACAATTAAGTATATCAAGTGAGACAAAATTTTGGTAGCACTTCCTCCTCTCCCAATTTTCAACCAAGCAAGAATATCGAGCCCACGAGCAAGAATACCGGGCAGCCCATAAGAAATGTCGGGCAGCCAAGCAATAGTGCCGAGCAACCGAACAGGAAATTCACACAGGACAAAATTTTAGCAGCACCTCCACCCTCCTCAATTTGAGGCCAACCCAGAACCCCTCAAATGGGTTTTTTTTTATAGGCAATGAGGGAGAGAAAAATGCCTTACCTACCACGGTGAGATGGCCGGATGCGGTATCGGAAGAGGAAAGATCGCATTTAGTGAGGAGGAAATGCGACGCAGGGGATAGGAAGGATCGGACAGGGGGCAGCTCGCGACTGGCGAGCCGGTCGGTCGTGCGGGGATCGAGAGGGCGAGCCACGAGTGGGAGAAGAGGAGGAAGAGCTTGTTCGCGAATAGCTAAGAAGACGCGGGAGCTAGAGCTTCGCTCGGGCGGCCTCGGGTGCGGCCGATCGCGGAAGCTAGGGCGGCGAGCCAGGCTTCGATCGAGCCGCGACTGGGAAGAAGGGAGGGAGGCTAGCGCAGTTTAGGTGAAATAAGTTTTACAATAAATATTTCTTTTATTTTTATTAATTTGTTTTTATTTAATTATATTATATTATTTAAGTATATTAATTAACGTGTGATTTATTCGTGCTCGGAACCCTAACAAAGTGGGTATTATTCATGGGTAAAATTGACGCTCTGAACGTGCCAGCGCAGTCCGTTTCATCATCCAATGTCGTTCGGACGAATTCATCGATTTGCGTGTGATTTGTGTGCGATGTGGAATTATGGCAATATGGGTGTCCTCCCTAACTAAAATTGACATCCCGGACGAGCCGAATCAGTCCATTTCGTCATCCGTCTGAACAAGTTCACATTATTCACCCTTTTTAAGTTCAATTTTAGTCTGACTTTGCGCAACTTAGTGGATTTTGTGTATTTTGTGTGTGTGAGTGTGTTGATAAAGTCATAAAGGGGTTCCCTAGGACTTGAGATTCTATTGGGAACTTATCTTTGATTTCCCACATGTTAGTCCTTAAAAATTCAACCAAAAGTTGATGGTTTGAGACCACCCAGGCGAGACATCGCAAGAGAAACGGAAAGTGGTTGGAATTTCTAAAAAGGGGTGGGTCTGAACTCTATTCCTCTAAGATAGTAGATAGGAAGCCTTAAAGTTAAATCCTAGGATCTAAGGAGAGGAGAAATGGCCTCAAAATGAGGTCAACAGTCCTACCATAGAAGAAGAATAGGTCTCTCCTTAGAAATTCAGCCTACCACATATTTCATCCCAAAGTTGATTCCTCCTGACATATTTATTTATCATATACATTCAGCCAAATAAAAAGAGTGTAAGAAACAAAATGGGGATTTAATGACTTGACGTATACTTTCTAAGAATCTACATATATATACAACTCCAGCTTAAATTGTGTCAAAAGATGTGAAATACTTATTTTATTATGATGTGCTTTGGATGGCAAACATCTACAAAATAGACTTACCAGGAATTTACAACAGCTCCATTGCCTTCAACATGGCCGACTAGAAAATATATTATGTGGAGCCAGAAACTTTCACAAATGGGGTCGAAGCTCTCCCAACCCCAAGACATTGACACAGGAGCACCTCTCGCATTGTCATGGGCGTACGCGTTCCAAACACGAGAAGTCTCATGAAAGCAACAATTGATTTCTCTACCTAGACCGAACCAGTCCAAATTCTTCTCTTCTGAGGAGACAATCAGTCCTCATGGGTCACTCCTAGCTATCATCTACTTATTATATATTCATTTTCATACGATTCTAGGGTTAATTTTTTGTGTGGTTTGTATCGGGACAGTCGTAGGTGTCTCCTCTTCCCTTCGAGGGTTGTATCATAGGATTTCATATGGTGTTTCGGGTGTATCTTGGCCTTCATGTGGTGATTTTCTTCCATAACCTCTTCCACGTCATTACCTGACGCCCTTCATTGATGCAGCCGCCCCTGAACAACTGCCCTTGAACAGCCGTATATTGTTGTTTTTCTTGCAGTTTATCAATTTCAACCACCTGTCCTCGATGTCGCCACCCTAGACAGCTGTCCTTTGTGTTTTGCACTCTCCCGCATTTCCCGCACAACCGTCGACATTCTACCTCATTGCAGCCACCCGAAAAAAGTTGTTTCCTGGTGTTTTTTTGTTGTACCAGTCGTCCCGCCATCCCTTCCTCTCCTTCCAGCTTACTATCATTTTCGCAACTCCTCCCCTAAGCTGCCAGCAACCTCCTCCTTTGCTTCTGCCACACCTTTCAGCCTTTCACCCACTCCTTGTTACCTATACGAAGCACAAAATCATCGTCGATCACCACCACCGCCCCGAGATTCACCCAGTTTGAGCTTGTTGTGAGGTGCATGTTGTTATTCCAGATTTGCGGATATCGTGTTGTTATATTTTCCCTTTCAGATGTGTTGGTTGCAACCGCCAATGTGTTTTCAATAATAATATTTATTTTTTTCTATTGTGATTAGGCTTAACTTCGGTACCAATGAGGGTCTACATATAGATGCAAAAAAGCAAAGCATATGTGGCACCTAAACCTAATCTCAAGAAGTTCTCAAAATAAATCAATGCAATTGACGACTAACGAAGATGAGGAGAGGAGTACAAGAAGATAGAAATCACTCCTAAAACTTGCAACTGGGACCTTAGAAGAGATTTTGTTCAAAATAACGTTAATTTGGTATTAGTTCAACATCTTCAACTATAAATTCTCCTTTCAATACTTTCAAAACTCTTTATCAATAGGAAGTACAGCTTTCGCATTTGAAAATGTGACACAACCCCTATTTGAAAAGAAAAGATAGATAACTACATTTGACTTAAAACAGAGATCATGTGGTAAGGGCACATCTATTAAAAAGTCAATAAGAAAATGAAGAATCAGATTGAGTCACAGATATGCGTCCTGGATAAATATGCTCATTGTGTGTGACTAGACTTTTAACCTCCTTTGAGATATAGTGGGCTAATTTTCTTTGGTTTTTTAATCAACATAAATTGACGTTAGCATCAATGGAGACTTCTCAGTCCACAATCACTCGCAACATCAACATAGGCATGCTTTTGAAAGAGTACATCAAGTCAATTAATCAAAGCCACTACAGATCAAAAGTTGTACAGGTAGAACTTTTTGGGATGTTCGTGGTCATTAAGTTTTAAAATGTTTAACAAAATGGATGATTTTGATCCTACATTTGAAGGTAATAATACCAAAATCTAAATAAAAGAAGTATAATTCTCTTCTTAGAACAAGAAAAGTTCATTGCAACAAACATATTTACATATTAGTAAGTATTGCATTGAATATTAACACTGCCACATCATTTAATTTCATAATCATTCCACATTAATTTTACACGCACTTCTAATTAATGAATATTTTGACCTTCATTTTACATGAAAACCCACCTAGTCAAAATATTTTATTCAAGTTGCTACACCCACATATCATTCATATAGACATATCTCTCCATCTTCCCTAGTATTATCACATATACAATAACATTTCACAATTTCACCCCACACCTGGCTGTTATCTTCTATTATTTTCTATAATCCATACAAGTGATCCAATAAACAAACAAAAAAGATACAAAGTAAAAGAAGCAACATATAGACTGCCAATCAACAAAACAGAAAATAAAGCTTGATTTTTCATCCACATGTCGAGATCTTAACCTATTTTGCATCTTAATAGTGAATAAACAGCCCGAATAGCACATAATAGCAAATATAACTTAGTTGTTTGCCCTAAATACCAAGCTCTTAGCCTTACTTAGCATCTTAAAATAAAATAAGCAGTGTGAAAGAGAGAAGGCTACAGCCAAAACTTACGCAGAAAGTGATTTTGACACATGTAGAAGATCTGTGACCTGATCTCCCTTGGCATCATCAATAAGAAAACATTCACTGCCAGGCAAGTCTACAAGAGAAAGTTTGCTGTAGACATTTTCCCTTGTGACCAAATTAGTATAGGATATATGGATGGTTACAACCCTATAAGCAGTTGAAAAAAAGAGAAGCATTAGACGACCGCATAATAACCACTGAGGTTAAGAAAGTTTGCAAGAAAATAGAGGAAGAAAATTGCTATATAATATAAACTTTTGGGTATATTTCTCAGAGTCGTGTAGAAGATATGGCATTGCATAAATAAGTAGATTCTGAAAAACTCTACACAAATTAATATTGAGAAGTATTCATCAGAAAAATGAGAAAAAAAATAAAATTATTTATCCCAGGTTCAATGCATAGGGTTTAATTTATTTAGTTTACAGAACTAGTCATCACCATTATCACTATCATTATTGTCATAATTCCTATAAGAATTACTACTATTATTACTATTACTATTACTATCATATTTTTTGCAAAATTGTTAAATTTATATACTACATAATAATAACAAAATCCCATCTATTGAAATCACTTTTCTATTATCATATAAATGATTATAATATATATTTATTTGAAAATAGTGTATAAAAGACTATCACAAAATAATGTTCCAACATTTTTTTAATCTAACTTAAAGAAAAATATATCTAATTACATTTGATTCCCTAAATTAATTTCTATAAAAAATACTTTTAATTAAACTAGTTCAATGCTTTAACTTGTACCGATTGTTAAGAGGTGATTGGAGTCATTTAACTTAAACAATTTACTTTGGTTTCTGTTTCACCCTCAGCTTTCCCTCATGCCAAAGAATCAAAAAACCAGCAATTTTAGAAAGTCCCAATCTGAAACGGAGCCTTCTCAGGCACTAACACGGTGTTTCTCTCTCAACCTCTTTTCCTTCCTATATACTACATAGAAATTTAAATGGTTATCGTCTGTCACCCAGCAAGCCAAGTTATAGCAGAATTTGGCTTGTTCTATTCTTAACAAAAAAAGCATTAAGCTGAAGAAGCTCATTTTGAGATTTATAATAAAAAAACCAGATTTAAAACTAATAGTAAGATTAGACTAAAAATCCAAAAAAATGGGATAAGAAAGAGGAAAATAGTCCAAAGTAAACAAATTAAGAATTCCACAAGGAAAAGCACTGACAGGTAGGAATAACAAGCTTATTCATGTGGACATAACTCACAAATGTGATACACTGGCCTTCAAGGAGTCTGCACCTCGATTCATGAGTGCTGCTTTTAGAATTTGTGAAAATTCTATAGGATTATTAGCATTTTCCTGCACAAGATCCACAACAGAATCTTGGAGACCGATGCGAACTCCTGTTGAAGTGCTGCTTTTACAATCTACCAATAAATCTCGAACCTAATGATGAACAAAAAAATATTAGGCTGCTAAGTCTACAAAAAATTCACACCAAAATGAAATCATAATTATGAAAAAAGAAATTAAAAGCTCAAGCAATCCTATCTTAGTCTGCAAAGGGCATTAGATGCACCAGGTAAATAAGGTCTGAGATAATAGATTACCTAGCCATAAGATATACCTGCTCATTGTAAAGGTCAAAGGCGGTGACATGAAATTTATATTGGCATGTTGATGTCATATCCAAATTTGATAAATCAAATAATTCCTCAAAACTCCTTTGGTATAAACCACGTTCTTGGCTTGCACCTTCCTGTAGAGACATGACAGAGCGCATGGACACGGCATCATAAGTTGATTTCAACAAGTGAAAACCCTAGCAAGTACCAATATTTAGACAAAAAAAATAAGGCATAGACTGGGCACATCAACAGTAGAACAGTAAGAACAGGATAGCCCTTGAATAAGAGTAACGATTTTTTCCTCATGCCAAATAAGCACAAGCTTGTTTGTAAATGAACCTTTTACAAAAATTAAGATAAAGGTACAACTCATTGAACCAATGAATAAAAATGAAGGTTATAAATCCTAGGAAGTTAAAAGGTGGCTGTGTATTTCCTCTGCAGACAATATATCAAACTTCTAAACATTAGGATGGATCCACGTGGTTCTATGAAGTCAAACATTATAGTCCTGATTCAGCCTACGGTTATACCTACCAAAAATCCAAACAAAAATTTTCAATCCACAAGTACACAAAAATGATGAGGTTGCTGCTTAAATGTTAAGAAAAAATATCATAGAGCTTCATAAAATCCTTACAGAATCATGACTTTTTGCAAGACCCTGATGAACTTCTAAATTTTAATAATAGAAATATTAAAGAGCTTGAGAATAATGACGCCCTTTTTTATGATAATTTTTTTTTTTTTGCAAGGGTGGGGTCGAGCGCTCGAACCAAGCACCTTGAGCTTCACTTTGTTTCCAACCAATGTGCTATGCATTTGAGTGTAAATGATAACATAAAAATAAGCATGTAAAACAAACTAATATCCTACATGATCTATAGTGGATTCTAGTGGATGATCTAAATCTAAAAAAAGGAATTATAATTGAATTTAGCAACTTCATCCAAATGATAGATTTTACTCCAAAACTATTTAGTAGATCACCTCTTCCAGATTTACTACATTCCCCAAGCATAAATTTGATTATTTTATCAAAATGTGTGTTAAGCATTCGCATAAATTGTATAATAGATTTTAAACAAATTTGGTTGTCCATGATCAAAGGCATATCAATATCAAGTAAAACTATTCCAGTGTTTGGAAAGTTTCCATTAAAAGAAGTCATTGCTCGTCTTATGTGCATACTTTGCTCTCCATTTACTCGTCTTTAAGTGCCACAGCCATAAATCTTTATCATAAACGATGTGTTGGTGAATGTTCATGCGTTAACAATAATACTGGTCCCTCTAATGATGCAACCACGCTACCAAATAAAGTCACCACTAAGTCTCTAGTACTCGGCTTTGTTTCATGTTGAAGTTGGGGTAGTCTATACAAATCAAGCTGTGTTTAATAGATATTTAAACTGCAGCAAACAAGAAAAATTATAGTTCATGAATTACTTCAATTTTAATTTAAAATTATAAATTCATTTATGTTTAGTAATAAGCATAACGCTTCAAAATTATTTTCACAAAATATAAAGTTAGATGGGCACTATTCTAGCTCAAAATATTTAAATAAAAAAAATAAACAAGATTGAAAAAAAAATTTAAACTTAGCTCAAAATCAATAAGAAAATGAATAAACGGCTTCAGCAACATAGTACTTGGCTTGCCTTAATTTTTGTTTACAGCCTTTATCTATCCAACAATAATTAGAGTTTAGCCACTTTAGACAATCAACCATATGCATGCGCATTCCTCATTGGTCTTTTTTTATTAAAGCTGTGAAAAATTATCACAGCCATTAGTTTAGCTTTCTAATTTACTTGAGCTTTCGGCAATTATATTTTATTTTATTTATTTCAGTTTTTATTGATTTCTATAATTATGTTGTGTACCTCGCATCCTCAAAAGTTATTGGGTATGATGTTGCCATTGGTTTAGATAGGACATGTACATGCAGCATACTGTAGAATTAGATTGATGTGGTTATGATAACAACTGATCCTGCAGGTCATTGTTGTAGCGGAGATAGCACAATACATATTTGCAACGAGCAACAAGAAAATCAGAACATACTAGCAACTTATATTAGCCTGAAGCACTTAAAACTTAATATAAACAAATAAAAATAAAGTTTCATAAAGCCCACAACAACAACAACAACAACAACAAAGCCTTAATCCCACTATGTGGGGTCGGCTACATTAATCTTTTTTCTCCATTGCGTCCTTTTTAGAGTCATATTTTCATTTAATTCTAATAAATTAAGATCATTTTTTATACAATAAGCCCAAGTCCTCCTAGGTCTACCTTTGTCTTTCTTAACAAAAGTCGAATCTAAAATATCTACTCTGCTAATCGGATCATCAAATGGTCGACATTTAATGTGGCCAGGCCATCTAAGACGACTCGCTCTAATTTTGTCCATCGTTGGAGCTACATCAACCCTATCACGGATATATTAATTTCGCATTTTGTCTCAAAGTGTAAAGCCACTCATCCACCTAATCATTCTCCTCTCGGCAACACTTAATTTAGTATTATTCTTCTCTTTAAAAGGCCAACATTCAGCACCATAGAGCATTGCAAGTCTAAGCACCATCTTATAAAATTTTCCTTTCAGTCTAAGCGGTACTTTTCTATCACACAAAAGGCCTGACGCATTCCTCTACTTCAACCAAACAACTTTAATTCTACTATTAACATCCTCATCTATATCACCATCGCTTTGAACAACATACCCGAGATATCTAAATCGTTCACACCTTTTAATAATTTGATCACCCAAAGTTACACTTCTATCGCTAGAGCTACTATTATTAAAATTACATTCCATGTATTAGTTTTAGTTCTACTCAAATGAAGGCTTTTAGACTCCAATGTCGACCTCCATAATTTAAGTTTTTCCTGGGTTTTTGCTCTCGTCTTATCCACGAGAAGTATATCATCAGAAAAAAGCATACACCAAGGTACATCCTCCTGTAAATGTCCAATAAGACCATCCATAACTAAAGCAGAATGAAATGGGCTTAAAGTCGATCCCTGATGTAATCCAACGGAAATAGGAAAATATTTGGTCAATCCTCCTTTAGTTCGAACACAAGTAACAGCCCTAGTATACATATCTTTAATGACTTGAATATAAGTCATATCAACACCTTTCTTCTCAAGAACTCTCCAAAGGATATCTCTTGAAACTTTTTCGTACGCTTTTTCTAAATCAATAAAAATCAAATATAGATCTTCCTTATTATCTCTGAACTTCTCCATCAAACCTCTCAATAAATGTATAACTTCCATAGTAGACCTGCCCGACATAAATCCAAATTGATTATGAGAAAACTTTGTAATACGTCTTAACCTATGTCCAATTACCCTCTCCCATAACTTTAAATTATGACACATCAACTTAATTCCTCTATAATTTGCACATCTTTATGCGTCCCCTTTATTCTTAAAAATGGGGACCAAAATATTTTTCCTCCACTCCACAAGCATCTTTTTAAATTTTAAAAAAAATATTAAAGAGTTTAGTGAGCCAAGAAACTCTCAAATCTCCTAAATATTTCCACACTTCAATTGGGATATCATCAGGCCCTACAGACTTTACAACCTTAATTTTCTTTAAAGACTCCTCAACTTTTTTTTACTAATGTGACATCTTTTTAATTTTTAAAATAATATTAAAGAGTTTAGTGAGCCAAAAAACTCTCAAATCTCCTAAATATTTCCACACTTCAATTGGGATATCATCAGGCCCTACAGATTTTACACCCTTAATTTTCTTTAAAGCCTCCTCAACTTCTTTATTACTAATGTGACATAAAAAATGAAATATTTTATTATTATTAATAATATTAAGATCACTAAGGTCGATCGGATTTTCAGAAACTTCATTAAAAAGTTTATCAAAATAACTCACCCACCTATATTGAATATTTTTTTTCTAAGAAAAACACTTTTTGATTTTCATTTTTAATACAATTTACTCAAGTAAAATCTTTAATTTTCATTTCTCTTCGTTTGGCGAGTTTATACATATATTTTTTACCCTCTTTGGCATCTAATCTACTATAAAAACCACTAAAAGCATAATTTTTAGAATCACAGACTATTATTTTAGGCTCCTTACGGGTCTTTTGATATTTTTCTCGGTTCTCTAATCTTTTACATTTAAACCAATTTTTATAACATAACTTCTTATATTTTATATTTTCTTGCACATTATTATTGCACCACAAACTCTTTTTATTTATAGAAAGTTTTTCTTTTGATTCTCCAAGTACATCTTTTGCTACTTGTTTAATAGTGCCTATTACTTTATCCCACATAGTATTTGCTTAATATTGTTTAATAGTGTTTTTTTTAATTGTTTAATAGTATTTGTTTGTAAAATATTCATAAAGCCCATCGCAAATATTGAAATAAGGACAATTATGACAATGGTAAATTTGGATGCCATAATGCAAAACTTTCAAAAAATAGTATTGAAACTTATAAAGCTCTTAATGTTCCATTTGAGTGGATTGTTATTAAACTTAATTCAAACAATTAGGGTTTAAAATTTTCATTAAATGTCAAAATCTTCAAACCTTCACCCATCCATCTTTGGTTGTTAGATAAGAATTTTATATAGCCCCACATTCCTCCAAGTTTAAATGCACTCAAAAAACTAAAAGCGAATATAGGGGGATTTACCCAAATAGCACTTAAAAGTTCTCGATTTACAAATCAAACACCCAAACCTCTATAGGTACATACATAGCACCCAAAACTCAACCAAACCCATAAAATTAGCATTCCTTTAATCGTGAGCTGAAATCACGAAAAACACTAGGCGATGGGGTGGCAATAGCACAGTATGATGATGCATGGCAGCAAGCAACTTCTTGGGTTCCTTCAAAGCAAATAGATTGGGCCTCTTCAAGAAAATCATCAAAATCTCATCGCATATCTCTCTCCCCACACAATCTGAAGCAAAGATCAGTATGCCTACCACGCAGCAGAGATAAAAACTATGCTCCCACTTTGTTTCCAACTCTCTGCCAATTGGGGCCTATGCCCTCTCTCTCCTTCAACTCTCTTCTGTTCTAGGTGACCCCAGCCTTCTCACACAACTTGAAACTGCGACCGATGGCCATGGCGTCATATAGAACCGCTACAGAGCCATAGCGAAGTCTTCTATTGAAGCAACTCTTTGAAAACAAGTCATCCACAACACCTATATCACCTATCTTCTTGCTGACAATGGATATCGTGAGAAGCCTGCCCTGGTGAGTATGATTTCTCCTCATATGGCCTTGGGTTGTTGATCATTGTTGGCATACAATACTTTGCTCATATTTCAAGGCAATGTTTTTAAAAGCACACTTCACGAGCAAAGCAAAGCAAAGTGTGTGACCCACTCGCTTCGCTAAAGCATTCTTCCAACTGCTGGAAGTAAATTTGCAAGTTTTTTATATATATATTCTTTTTAAGTTTTAAATTATTGCAACAAACTATTAGAAATTGTTTGAATTTATAAATGCAGGTTCACCCTCAATGTTCGCCTTCAAGTTAAGTATTGTACCCATTATTTTCTATTTTATATTAATTTTTAACTCATACTTTATATTTTATAATTATTAACAAATGTATTTATTTATTAATAATTTTATATAAACTATTAGCACTTTGGTTAATGAAAGTCTCACTTCGCTCTACGCTTTGAAATTTGAAGCAAAAAATAAAGTCTACGCATCGCATTGTACTTTGATAATTTTGTCTTGATGTAAATCACATGTAGGGTAATTATATTGGTTCTGTGGATGAGAACAAACTTTGGATGTTATTGCCGCTTTATTTCTTTCATAATTAACAATGTTATTTTTGTGAGTTTAGTAGGATTTTGAGTGCTATGTTTGATATGTAAATAAATAATTCTTTAAGTGTTGTGTATAAATCCCCCAAATATTTAAAGAAGAGTCACTTATTGCACACACTTTCTATAACCCGCAAATTTCCATGTTTATAGATCGTTATCAAATACAATAGTGTAGAAATGAATCTGTCATCATCAATCAATGGTGAAGTACTTACAGCGGTAAAAAAAAGGGTAATAAAGCAAGCTTAAGTTATCGCAGCAGCAATAAGGTTGACCATATCAAATAGTAATTTGAAATGCAAACAAGAGAAAAAATTAAAAACATAAAAGAAATCATGAGAAATTAATTCCTAATAGAATGAAAGAATATTAGAATAGAGAAGGCAGTCAGATTGGAAGAGGGGAGAGAATGAAACCATTGTGTGTGTTTTTCCAGAATTACTTTGTCCATACGCAAATATGGAAACATTATATCCATCAATTGCTGACTGTATGAAAGGTTGAACATCATGAAAGAATTCACCTGGCATAATTTTAAAAGTGAAATCAGCTAAAAACAACGGATATAGAACTGTGTATCAACAATTCATCATTTAAAAAAAGAAACAGATATTTAGTTTGTTGAAATGGAAGCTGCAAGAATGGAATTGCTCGTCAATTTCAAGCACACCTTGTCCGATATGGGGCCCATAAACTCTATCAAACTCATAATCCTTCTTAGAATTGGAAAAAGAATCATCACCAGTATCAACACGAACAGTTAATTCATCCGGAAACTCAACCACAGAGGGACCTTCGTCTTCAAAAGGGGGTCTTACACGACAAAATACCTTTATGTTCCCTGAGATATAGAACATGACTCACTAAAAAAAACTAGGCAGAGGGTTAAAAAAACTATGAAAAGAGAGAACAACAAATAAATCTTGAACCATAATCAGCCACAGAGAAATGTTGAAGTTCAATTTTGTAGGAAAAAGTCACTAAAGGAGTCGTGTTACCTTTATTTGTCAACAATTCATTAAATAAACTTTTCTTCTCAGCAAGCAAAGGTGCAATTCTTGTCTCAGCTTCAAGAGCCGACTGACCTGACGGATAAAACAAATATAAAAAAAAACATTGGCACTTTTTAAAATAGAATTCAAAGAGATGAAAATTCATACAACAAGTAAATAAGGTAAAGAAACCTGTCAGGCAGGTCTAGAAATTATGAATTAAGAGTGAAAACAGTCTTTGTTTGGTTCCCTGTAGGTCCCACGGTAAAAGTGGTCAAAGACTGACATCATTTCTGATGAACTAAATGCTTACAATTATACGCTTCACTTTTGACTGCCAACCAAATACTCGGCTTAGGAATTAAATTAGTTGGAGATATCTGCAAGTCAGTCCTACAAACCAGGAAGTATGATTATGCTTCGTGCTGTTTCCTGAAAGCAATAAAAGCCAACAAAAATATTTGGGACAAAAGTGAAGATGAAGTAATAGAAGTAGCCACGCCAATTCTGCATGTTACGTCATCCAAATGACAAAGGAACTCATGTTCTAAAAAATTCCTCTTATATCCTTCCCCACTCAACTGCCAGCCAAACACCAATAAGTGTGTTCCTTCCTCACACCATTTCAGCGAGCCACCTAGAATTAATCGAATAGGCCTTTGGTGAAGATTACACAATCAGTTGGATCACAAAAGAAGGAAGCAATCCTCAAATTGTACAACAAACAAAGACAGATTTTACCTGAAATAAGAGTCAGTTTAACAGATCGACAAGCTACATTTCAACAGCACTGGGCAAGCAATGGAATAGAATTCAAGTGCTCATTGCTTGGGATCAAGCTCATGGTCATAGATTGATACAAACGGGACATTGAAAGTTCCATTTCATGTTTAAATATGGTATTAAAAAATCCTTTGTCTCCAAATACAAGTAACAAAAAAAATGCTAATATTAACTAATATTAGCCTGATTTAAACCATAAGCACATCAAAGTTGACAATGAATCCATCACAAGGAGTTTAATTGCCCAGTTTCTAGCTTATGCATATTACAAATGTGCATATTTTATAGAAAATTAAAAGGCGAATATCATATATATTAATCATTCCATGAGAACTTAATCATTGATTCAAAAATATACATATATCAATAACTCTGCATATTTGATTTATATACTATTAGGGTGTCAAAAATGATTGGATAAAACAATCCAACAAGGCACTACCTCAAAAAAAATACAGTTTTGGATTGACCTGAATAAAATACTGGTAAAATTCAGATAAAAAATGTCAGCCAACAAACATTTTACTACTGATACCATCATATGGCTCCTAGAGGCTAGAAGATAATTGGGAAGCAAATTTAGCATGGAGGTAATTGTGGACTAGCGAAGGACGATAATAGGGACAGTCGATGGCATTTAGAGGGAGATAAACAATGTTGGACGGTTGTCCCGGCTGACAACAACAAAGAGAGGGTCGGAATGACAAGGTATGAGTGTAGAAGAGGTTCACCACATGTTCCTGTCCAAGTTACAGACACATCACTTACAAAAGGAAGACGATGTAGCACTCCATTATGGTAGAATCAGAGACAAACTCTAAAACACACAAACAAAATCAAAAGTACCTCAAAACAGAAAAACAAAACATATAAATAGTTCTCTCTCAAAAATCCTAATTATAATTAAAGAAAATGTTAAATATGGGCCCCATTGGACTGGTGGCCGCAGTTGATGAGAGTGTCCCGCAAAAGAATTTTCACATAATGGAAATATCGCATCTCGCGTTAGAGGGATGGTGCGCAAAAATAGCCCACAATTTTTAGTCTAAATAAATCTTCTCTATTGACCAACAAGTAACGTTCCTTTGCATCAAAGAGTCATATTTGGATTCAGCTTTGTCATGGCGCACAAAAAAAAAAATTATGAACCATATCATAAATGGTTATAGAAAGTTGCATTAAGAACAACTATCAAGTCAATTTTAAATCAGATACTCTTACTCATATAATAAACAAGTAAGGCATGAGTCGAGCAAATTTGAGTCAAACTCAAACTCAGCTTGTTAACCCAGATTGACACCCATATCCATTACCATTAGAAACATATGCTCATGTGACAATTTATTATTACTAGAAACTTTTATTGCATACCATAATATACCCAAAACAAAATAAGTAACTAAACCAAACCAATCTGTCACTTAGAATTTTATGAAGAAAATTACATCAAGAAGGGGAGTATAACCATTTGTTGCATGTCATTTAAATGGTAGAAAATTGGGAATCTACTTTTGTAGGTTATTAAAAACTACCTTTTATTGTGAACAGTTATTTGAATGGTTTCATTACGATGCACTAACACTCCTAGTATTTAAAATGTGCAGTATATAACACGTGCCTAAAGCACATCAAACATTTGCTAATAAAAACTAATAAAATAAATACGACACGCGCGCCCCACAAGCATATCCTAATATATTAGTAAACAAATTAATGAAAATTAAAATTTTCACGCATATTGATACAATATTTCTCATTTCTCTCTATCACGCATATTGATACAATAATTACTGTAATCAAATAAGTTATTTAATTTTACGATTTATATTACATTTACTAAGTATTTTGAATACCCTTTGGATTTTGACTTTCGGTCTTTCATATGATTAGAATTTTCTGATACACACGCCTTAATACCTTAATAAAAAATTCATAAGAAAGTAAAGATTTTATAATTTATCATATTTACTCCATATTTTCAATACTTATTCTTATGATTTTGAATAAGGCTTCCATATCAAAATAATTTTTTAATTTTTGAAAAATAAAAAGTTATAATGTTGAGTCCATTGTGAGTACTTATTGCATATTTTCAATAATAAACCTGTCACATGTTTGTGTCCCAGTTCGTGCATCATAGGTTTCAAAACTAGCACAAAAAAATTTTCACCAAACCAACTTGGCAGATCACAAGCTCAAGTATAAGCTTAAAAGTACGCATATCCTTCTGCTTATCCTAGATTTTACAAGGGTCATTGTCATTCTACAACCAGCAGCTAAGTTCCCTCATGTTTATGATAAGTGTGAGCTAAATTCACCCCATTAAAGCTCCATAATAGTTCATACAAAAGCACATTTCAAGCTTTATTAAACTAAAAAATTCTGCTCCGAGATGTCCAAAAATATAGATAAAAGGATTCATTTACTACTCTCCCTCCCACTCCCTTAATCTCATGGTTGCCACAGCGCAAATACTGTGATGGCTGAGAGGGTGCCCATTCCAGCTTCAAATCCAAACACTGCTCCACATGAATAAGTGTGGGTTAGGACATAGGAGGGGTTTGGGGGTGACATCTTTTTAACTCTGAAAAAATAAGGCTATTGATCAACTAGGAGAATTTCATTTTAGAATAGACCATCAGCTCATGGCATGACTTGCGATTCAAATCCAAATTAAAGGAGCCCAAAACATAATTATCATAAACATTCAGTAACAAAAATGAAGAATTATTATGACTTCAAATCCATATGATTTACAGACTTTAGGGCCTTCCTAATTACACACAGAATTCTGCTTGAGGAGTATTGTTAGCGTCTGATTGAACTCCACCAATAGTAGAACGCTCATTTATACTTCGAAACAACACATTACATTCAAACTTGAAAGATACTTACAAAACCTCAGAAAGCAAAACAAGCAACTACTACATCCCAAAAAGAAATCAACGTTAATAATCTATGACTGCTTGACAAAAACAGACTTCGCAAAAAATATGCAAAAGTATTGTGTACTTTAGAAGTTGGGTGGTAGAATTAAAAACAAAACAAATATCTGTGATAACTACATTATTTAACAGCACAATAACAAGTTATAAAACATATAATAAATAAATAATAGAAAACAAAGAAGTAAAGAATTTTACGCGATGGATTTACACAAATAGTATCAATGAAAAGAAGACGTTCATCAAAACATGGATTAAATAATTTATCAGATAACTTCACAATAAAGCTACACATGCACCGCACTACCTAGTTTCCGAGTTCTATCAGCAAGAACTCCAAGATAGCGAGTAACTCGATCAAGCTTGGCATTTGAATACTCTCTGAGATCACTGGCTTCTTGTCTCAAGTCCAAATAGTCTTGCTTAGCACGCTTTAAGGTCAATAAAATCAAGTCAGAAAATAAAAATTAGATATCATTTACTTGAAATAATGCAAAAATAGTGTGATTCGTTCAAAAAAAAAAAAAATGAACATTACAGCATGGCTTTATGTTTCCAACATCAATCCCAAAAAACATATCATCTCAGTAACATGAAAATGGTTTGTCCATGTTAACAAACAACAATTACCATTATAAATTTACTTATACTTGAAACAAACTGTTTTAAGTCCAAATTATAAATTATCGTGTGCCTCACCTTCAATGTGGTGTGAAAGTTTAACTCCAAACATGTATTACTGAAGCGCGGCTGCTTCTTTGATATTCAGTTTAATAAAGCTTGCGGGTAATATAGGAGATTTTTGCCTTATCTATTAACATCCTAATATGGCCATGACATTTCATTTGACACAAGAATGAAATTTCTTCGACAAAGATCTGGCAAAGCAAATCAACAAATAACACAAAATGGTCCAAGAGCTTCAATAAAGTTAGTCAGTCGTGCAGATGTTGCATGACAGCCTTTGAAGTGTCTTGAAGAAGTTTATTTTATCACAAACTAGGCTTCATTACAGAGGATCAAACAATCATGCAGAAGGAGAAAGGGATATAAAACGAAAAAGAGTGCAAGTTATGTTTGTGATGAAGGAGAAGGGCAAAAACAAATAATATGTTAACTCTACCAGATTTCAAACCACAGAAAATTCTGTCAGAAGGAAAACTTCCAACCAAACTTCACATAGCCTATATATTTAATTGATAACATGACCACCAACTATGGTTGTAAACGAGCCGAGCATAAGCGACCTCTGGCTTCGCTCATGTTCAGCTCATTGCAAATTAATCATGTTGGAAATTGGCTCGGGTTCGAAATTTCTTGTGAAAGGTGTTCGTGTTCGACTCAATTTACGTATGCATGTTCGTGTTTGGCTTGAAAAGACACATTTATTTTAATTAAAAAAATAGACATATGATGTTGGATTCGAACATGCACCATTTTTGTACAAAGAAAGGCACGGAACCACATGATCACGCAACTTGTAATTTAAATTTAGATATAAATAATATAATATATAATTATATAAATAATATAAACAATTTTCTTGTTTCGAACTAAAATGGGCCAAACACGATTGACCAATGGGTTATTCTTATTCGACTCATTTATAATTCGAACTTAAAAAAAATTTGTATTTGGGAGATTTGGGAGTTTCTTGGCCTACTAAACTCTTAAAGATTATTTTAAAAACTAAAAAGATGCTTAAGTGGAGGAAGAGTATTTTGGTCCCCATTTTTAAAAATAAAGGGGATGCACAAGAGTGTGCAAATTATAGAGGAATTAAGTTGTTGTGTCATACTTTAAAGTTATGGGAGAGGGTAATTGAACATAGGTTAAGACGCATCACAAAGATTTCTCGTAATCAATTTGGATTTATATCGGGCAGGTTTGCTATGGAGGCTATACATTTATTAGGAGGTTTGATGGAAAAGTGCAGAGATAATAAGAAGAATCCAAATTTGATTTTTATTGATTTAGAAAAAGCTTACGATAAGGTTCCAAGAGATATCCTTTGGAGAGTTCTTGAGAAGAAAGGTGTTGATATGACTTATATTCAAGTCATTAAAGATATATATACTAAAGCAGATACTTGTGTTCAAACTGAATGAGGATTGACCAAATATTCTCCTATTTTGTTGTATTACATCAGGGATCGGCTTTAAGCTCATATCTTTTTGCTTTAGTTATGGATGGTCTTACTGGACATCTACAGGAAGATGGACCTTCGTGTATGTTTTTTGTTGATGATATCCTTCTCGTGGATAAAACGAGAGAAAATGCCCAGGAAAAACTTGAATTATGGAGGTCTACATTGGAGTATAAAGACCCTCATTTGAGTAGAACTAAAACTGAGTACATTGAATGTAATTTTAGTAGTAAAAGCTCTAATGACAAAAGTATGACTTTGGATGATCAAATTAGTAAAAGGTGTGAACGATTTAGATACCTTGGGTCCGTTGTTCAAAGCGATGGTGATATGGATGGGGATGTTAATAGTAGAATTCAAGTTGGTTGGTTAAAGTGGACGAATGCTTTGGGCCTTTTGTGTGATAGAAAAGTACATCTTAGACTGAAAGGAAAATTTTATAAGACGGTGGTGAGATATGCAATGCTCTATGGCGTTGAATGTTGGCCTTTAAAAGAGAAGCATAATAATAAGTTAAGTGTTGCCAAGATGAGAATGATTAGGTGGATGAGTGGCTTTACACTTAGAGACAAAATGTGAAATGAATATATATGTGATAGGGTTGGTGCAGCTCCTGTGACAAATAAAATTAGAGTAAGTCGTCTTAGATGGTTTCGTCACATTAAGCGTCGACCATTTGGTGATCCTTTTAGGAGAGTAGATGTTTTAGATTCGACTTGTGCTAAGAAAAGCAGAGGTAGACCTAGGAAGACTTGGGCTTCTTGTATTAAAAATGATCTTAATTTACTAGAACTAAATAGGACGCAATAGAGAAAAAGGATTCATGTAGCCGACCCCACGTAGTGAGATTAAGGCTTTGTTGTTGTTCTTCCTCTTCTTGTCGACTCCCTTACTTAACGAACAATTCGAGCAAGAGCTACTTAATAAATCGAACGAGAGTTGTTTTCAAACAACAAGCTTTTTTACAGCCCTACCACTGACAAAGTAGTGTCATCATAAGCCTAGCTCTTATTATATAAATAAGTAACATGTAATTTTATTTCCTGTGAAATGCAATAAAAAGGTGTATGCCAAAGAATTCTAAGTCGCTGAAACTATTATTCATTAAGAATTGAATGGCATTAGAAATAATTGTGCAATAATAAAAGTGCTTCCAAACACAAAAGGGTTAAATTAACAATCAAAACTAAAGTTAAATTAAATTAAAGGAATTGGTTTTGTTGGGTGTTTGATTGTGTTGGTTTTGTAGGTGGGGTGTGTTGTATTTTTATTTTTTTGGAGGGAGGTCCCTTAGGTTTTTTCTTTTTGTTGTGTGAGTTGTATGTGGGGTGTAGAATGGACCTCTTGCCTGCCCTTTGTAATATTTTACTTGTGTGGAATAAAATTCCCTGTTGGGTTTTGTAAAAATAATAATAATAATAATAATCAACACTAAAGTTGTAACATGTTTATTGGTTAAAAAGATGCTTGCATAGAATACTCAACATGAGTAAGCTATCTATTGAAAATAGGAAAGTGGAAAAAAGACTTAAATAATTGGAAATGAAGGGAGGAAAGTGAACTAATTTGGCCATCTGGTGACATGGAATTCATTATTAGCTGTCACAATAGCTCAAATTGGATCAAATTTTATTAAGTCTGGTTTGAAATAAACTGAAATATTCTCATTTTTTTTTATTTCAGGGAGTCAAACCAAAATCACACAAATTACACTTAATATCAGCCTAATCCCTGCGAATAGAACATCTGAAACCACCTAAATTATTTTCTAGACAGCTATAAAAGCAAAAAATCAGCATAAAGTATGCTGTTTTAAGAATGTTTTCTGAGCGCTGTAAGACAGAAAGTGACAAATGAATACCCTCCCAAGCTACCAACTCTAAAGGTTGCTACATGTTAAGGTGAACACGTTAAAGAATCAACTTTCTATGTTTTCAAGATATCCAAGTATTCACTGAAATGAAAATATAAACTTACAATAATTTTTTGGACAGACAAACACTATCTCCTTTTATTGGGGTAATCTGAACATCCGCTATTAATTCCTCACCCATGTTCTCCATCACCATTCTGGCTTGTCATCTATTTTCATAACATTCCATCAAAATCTAATGCTTGCTAAAGCAATTTAAGATGCACACAAAAAAGAGGGAGAGAGAATCAGTGTTCTCATCTACTAATTCTAACTAAAACTGGCCAAAGAATGCAAAATTAGCATTGTAACAGAGCTCCAATAAGCAGCCGGAAGGAAATGCAAAAGGGAATTGAAAAAACTTTTTTCCCGTGCATAAATACCCGGTTGTGCACTTTGCGCACACAAGACTCTCATTTTTCCATCTTATGAAACTAACATATGCACTGATTCTTTCTTTGAGCCCTAATAGCGCATCGATAACCCGCACCTTTAAAGCCTAAAGAAGATAAGGCCAGTTAGATTTCCATGGTTTTCATGTTATTTCTCAGCTCGAATTCATAACTCAAGCTCTACTGCACATGACCACTGTCATCCCTCGTCCTAACCAAAAAGATTAGTTTACAACCACTGCTGCTGCTGCTCAGTTGGAACAATCTTATCAGCAGGACAGTTGAAATTAAGCACTCATCAAACTGCTCAACCCGGCAGAAGCCACTGAGGCCTCGCCTTCGACCATTCCAAATCCCCACGCGCCTTTTTTCACACTTATGCCAACCGTCACGTGAACATGAAAGCAAATAAGATATATTTCAAAAAGCACCCATAGAAATCGAACCTTCACTTGGTCCTTGAGCCGGCGAAACTTCTCATTGACGTTTTGCCTCCCAAACCCAACCCGCGGCGACAGTGTCGACGGCGAAAGCGATAACTTCCGAACCGAGCTCTGCTGCCTCTGTTCCTCCCGCTCCAACGAACTCCTCGGTTCAAACAGCGGCAAGTCCCAGCTCCATCGGTTCCTCTGCTCTCCCATTCCTCCAACCCACCAAAACCCTAGGTCCCAATCACGACCAAAAGCGAAGAGGAAGCAATGCGTGGTGAAGCCGGAGGCTGATAACCCGATGCGAGCAAGATTGACCGGAGTATGAAGAACTGTGACAACGATCCGAAACTCTGGAACCACAGTTTTACCTGGTATTGGAGAGGGTGAGGATTCGAGTTCGAAGAAGCTGATCGATAGATTATCTCATTAGACGAGAGGGAATCGGATAGCCGCTGGTCCCGTTGCCAGGGCTCCTCTTTGGCATTTTCTTCGCTCTTAATTCGTTTTGGTTTTCCCACCACAATGACTCTGCGGCGCTGGTACTCCCTCCCATCGTTTTCAATGAGGGAGCCACGACCGGAGAACTAGCCTCCGTATTTTGCACAAACAATATAGGAAGTTTTAAATGCATGCAACCTAATTCCTATGTATTTACATAAATAACCTATATAAAATTTACATTTCACTCTCAAAATTAAATAATTTATAAGAAGACTAATTATACATATAAAGTTTGTTGTCGTTGTGAGATCTATATATACCAGTAGGGCTGTCAAAACGGCTCGTTGTTCGCGAACAGCTCGTGTTCGGCTCGTTAATTTCGTTCGATAAGTTAACGAGCCGAACACGAACTAAGAAGTGTTTGGCTCGTTTTGGCTCAAAACACTACTTATCAAGTGTGTGTATATATATATATATATATATATATAAAGTAGTATTTTAAAAAAATATAATTGACTGCAAGGCTACAAAGATTTATAATCAATTAAATTATTGATTAAGAAAATAGAATAAAAATTATTAAATTAGATTCAAATGATGTTTTAATATAAATAATAATTTTTAAATTTTGTTAAAACCCTTATTGTCTTATGGCTACATGATTAGAGTTGTTAAAAGGACTATTTGTTCGTGAATAGCTCTTGTTCGGCTCGTTAAGCAAACGAGTCGAACACGAACACATTTTTGAGCTCGAAATATAAACGATCGTGTTCGGCTCGTTTACACCCCTATATATCAGTTGATGTGGTGTGTATATAAATCACACAGTTGAACGATGAACGAAGTGAGAAATAGAACGAGAAAAATCACACCATAAAGAAACAACACAGCAGAACACACAGATTTACGTGATTCGGCAAATTGCCTACGCCCCCGGAGTTGCAGAGGATTTTACTACTTAAGGAATTTACATCAGTTTATCATCTCGACTTACAAAAGAAATCTCTCACTCTTCGTTGCTCTCTCTCTTATTCTCTCTCTGTTCTTGTCTCTCTATACCGATATACAACGAAATAAACTCTACACTGAGATACACTGAAGAAGACAAACTTACAAGAGAAATAAATACAAATTCTCTTATGTCACAAGTCACCAAGAAGAAGCATGGGGAGAACAATTTTTTTCTTCTTCCTTATGCCGCAAGAAATTGCTCCTCCTTGCACTTCTCTTCCTCTGCCTCGAGAAAATCTTTCTCTATTCCTAGGAAACTGAAGAAGAACTCAAAACTTGACTTCAAAACCAAATGAGAGACATATGAAGCTTTTATCACGAATATGAGGGAGCGAAGAGATGTTTCACTTCTCAAAAGAAGAAGGCGGAAGTAGTTATTTGTGAAGATGTATGACTCTCCAAAGCAAAGTAATCGCCCATATATAGTGGACCGGGCTCCACCGTTTCTAACAAAATCATTATGTTTACTTATGTAAAACACTTTTCAATTATTGTAATATTTTGATTACTCTTACTTTAAAAATTATTGTGCTATGAAAGAAACTATAAAATTTTCAAAGCTTGATGTCTAAAAATTGTAAGAATTTAGTTGTATGCGCGAGAAATACCTTTAAATTTTCATCTTAAAAAGTTAATAAAAAAATGTTAACATATATAAAAAAAAGGAATTCACGCACATGGTACACATTTTTTTGTGAATTTATGTATCTCGCACTTAAACTTTCATATTTGCATGCATGACACTTATATGTGGGGGTGTTTGGTTCCATACATTAAAGAGAATTTAACTTAAATCCAGTCAAATATCATTAATAGATTAGATAAATTCATTGTTAAGTTAAAGTTAATTTTTAATATATGTGAATCACTTTCCCTTGTTATAGTTTCATGCATGATCTCTGTCATTTGATCAAATGTTTGATCTCTTAGCTCTTGGAATTGTTGTTGTATGAACTCCCAAGCACGCTTCATATTAGCGGTATCTCTTTCGTAAATCTATGCTCATTGTGTTGCTCATCTTCTTGTTGTTGACATGCTCCACACTCACCACTCTTTTCGAGATGTTAAATTGGAATCTTTTCTGGAGTCACACACAAGAAATACAAGTAAAATGAGAGAGAGACAGAAAGAAAGTAAGAGAGTGCACATTAATGAATAGTAAAATGGATTTTTTATTAACCTTTATTTAATGATTCCTCTATTTATTAAAAAAGGGATATAATATGTATAATTACATGCTTACACTGTTTTAATTGGGGTGTTACTGTGTCCTTTAGGAATTTACATAAATGAGCATATGGTTTGTTGTTATTTGGTTGGTCGGTCGAGGTCAACGAGACTTGGTCGACAAAACTCGCTTGTCTAACCAAGCCGAGCTGGGTTTGTCGGTTCATTTCTTATGATTGAACTTGAATTAGTCGGCTTGATTCTGTTAGTCGGTTGGTCTACTCCAACTGCTGACTATCGAGACATATATAAAGAATCTTAGAGATTCTTATGAGATGGTTGACAATGTTGGGGCGAAAGTTTGACAAATGTTTTCTTTTCAACTTTATGGATTTTGGCTCGAATAGCCCGTGTCTGATCGACTCGAGTCCCAATTTAAGAGATCCGCACGTCAATTAAGCCATTTGACCTTCCAGTGACGATACTCCTAGTTTTCATTCTACGGGCGCCCCCTAATCGTACTTATTATATCACTTAGTACGTTGAATTTCCTTAATATTCAAGCCAACACATTTCTAATGCACAAATGAATACATATTCTTACAAGACTTATTTGCTACATATTTTTTATTTATGACAAATATTCAACCCTTTAAGACTCTTTATATATATATATATATATATATATATATATATATATATATTATTTATGAAAATGGTAAATGAACACTTAAATGATAAATGAAATATGTTGGTAGAGGTGATCTTTGAAAATTATATTATAAGATTATTTAACATTTTATTGGATGTCAATCATGATGTCATTCTATCCCAAAAAAAACAAAAACAAACTCATCAAAATTTGATTGTATTATAATCTCTAAATTGTTTTTAATTGTTCACATGCAACCTCATTTCTCTTGCAAATATACTTAGATGTGACTATGTATTAATAAAAAAAGGTACCATAGACATATCAATTAGTGCTCATGCCCCATTGATTAAGACCCCATAATACTTTACTATTGATAAAGCAATGCTTCCCTCATTCATGAATTTAATAAATTTTATGATGTTTTTGAAATTTTTTGAGTAACATGTGAGAAGGACCAATATCTCAATTTAGAATGAGTAAGCCCTTAGAAAAACAATGAATGATTATTTTTAATTGAAGGAAAAAAAAAAGAATACTTGAAATATAATTTATTTCAACAAAATCAACGTCGCTGGGTCCATAGCTCAGTGGTAGAGCAATTGACTGCAGATCAATAGGTCACCGGTTCGAACCCGGTTGGGCCCTGCAATGCGTGGTTTATTTTTTTTTTTTTTTTTATATTACCGTATTTATAACTCAGAAATTGCAGCAGCCTTTTTTATATCAGCGCTAAATGCGTTTATATGGCGCAAAATATAATTTGGTTTAATATGAACGGCATTTAGATATATACCCCCCAATTCTTATGTATTTACATATCTATCCTTTAAATTTGTATCACCCAAATACTTCAAATCACAAAAAATATCCCAGCTTTAACCTAAAAAAGGTGAAATGAAACTCTTCCTCCAATAGATGAGGTGGTATGTACCTAAAAAAATTAAATTTATGTGTTGGATATGTAAAATCATAGAAATTGAGTGGTAGACACATAAATCTTCCTATAATATAATGTTATTTTCTTATTATATAATTTTTTTTATAAAATTTTACTATATTTACATGTATAATTTCTTTTAAAGTATGGAATATTTACTCACCCCTTTGTGACTCAAATGATGTTAGTTCATTGAGAATATTTATAAATTTATTGCTATTGTTTTTAAATTTACCCTTTTATGACAATTAATTAATTAATTTGTTTATATACATTTTGGCTCCTTATTTCAAATTTTGATAACTTTCATGCAATAAATCAATATATGGAGCAATAATGATAATCTCAATGGGATTATGTTACTTATTAATGATTGCAATTCTTTATGAGCTATTTTTTGTGGCTCTTAAGTGATGTTGAACTATTGGAATTTCATTACAATTTGGTTTTAAAGTGATATGTTAAAAGAAGTTTTAGTATCTTGTTGATTAAAATGTCTTTTCTCTTCTTCTTCTTTTTTTAATTGGACGAGTTGTAAGCTAAATGATGCATATAATTCTCTGTGTCATGAGCTTGAGAGCACGAAAAAGAGTATAAAATAAATGGAAATAGATCATTAAAAAATATATAGAAAATGTTCTTTGTTGGAGTAAGAGGATGAGAGATGGATTGCTCAAAATCATTGTTGTGTGTCGGAGAATTTGCTTTGATAGAATGATAAATTAATATCTTAGTATTATGCGAAAATCTAGTGCACGCACTGATTAAAGAAAAGCTTGTTGAGAAAACTTTAAAAGCTTTTGACATGAAAAAACCAAAAGGATAAAAATTATGAGGTTTAGTCCATTGAAATGCATTTACTATGTTGGTATATGTTACAAAACTTTACCCACAATTGAATAGTGAAAAGTAATAGTACACAAGTTAAAGATATCAACGAGACTTTCATTTACATAAGTGAAGTAGCAGTGACACGACTGTTGTGAAAGATGACCAGCCATAAAGGTTGTGTGCCAGAAAACTTAATGTCAGAGTACTCAAAAGTTACGATCCAACAACGACGGTATGACGCGATGATGGTGGTCGAGCAAATGAGGTCCAACGGTGGCGGTGACCCAACAACAGTGATCCGATAACAACGATAGTTGTAGTCAGGTGCAGTGATCTGATAGTGGTGGCGAGCAGACTATGGTGGCTTGTCGTTGATGAAAGTGGAGGCCAGGGTGGTGTATTGCATAACTAGCTTTCAAATTATGCTTTGTTTTTTTATGATTTTGTTGATTCCTTAAAAAATATATAATAACATTATATATTTAGTACAATACAACAATGTCATCCCTGAACCTTATATAATTGCCATTTTGAGGAGTGCATCTAAAATGAATGCATGTACTTGTATTATATTTAACCCTTATTAAAACCTCACTTGGTATATGTACATACAGATGTTTCATCGAGCCAAATAAGCCGTTAGTAAACATATATTTTAGTCTTTTCAATATCACTAAAATATTTATTTCAAGAAGTCTCAAAACATCAACATTTAAATGAGTTGCACGTAATTATATGAATAATGCACTAATTTTAATCAACAGATTAATTCTCACTTAACAAAACACGCTGTGAGAAAATGCGGTGTCATGACTTCTAATGGCAAATACCTTTCATGCTCCTAAGTTGACACAACATGTCAACAACTCAAATTAGATGCCTGCTCGATAGAGAACTTAAGATACTACAACAATTCATTGATTGTTATTCATTGCTCCAAAGTAAGTCAGTATTTAGTTTTACGCTATATAATTTACCCACAATGGTCTTTCAAAGTTCTAACTTCATTCTCTCGCAATACTCTTTCAAGTGTAAATTAGTTTTGAGATTCCCATTGGTTTTGCCCTCAGCATCAAACACAATATTGAATACAACAACATTTTTTTTTTCAATGTGCATGACATCAATATTATGTATAATGAAATTGGTAATCTAGTTCTGTAGATCCAAGAAATTACTCAACTTTGCGCAAGCACGAGTTAAACCAAAATCAAGAAAATTATATAAATATATTTATGAATTATCAATATTCTTCAAAGTTACACTAACCATTTGCCACAAATCATACATAATTATCATTGACGGAATGCCATAAACAAATTTTCATCATTTGACATGAATCTTGGGCCGATTAGTGAAAGTCTATAGTTTTTTTTTTTAATAATTATTTAAACTTTGATTAGAAGTTATCCATAACTCTGATTTAAAAAAAACTAAAAGTTAAAATGATCGGCTTAGCCAGGAGAACCAAATGATATCAAAATTGTTCAAAACTTAATCGAATTGAAACATATTCTAAATTTAACAAGCTTGTAGTCAAATTGATTGTCTTGACAAGACGAACCCAACAAGCCCAATATCATCAAATTATGTTGTCATCCAAATACTTAAAGGTTCGTTGGACATTATCTTGTCATGGGAATCTTTCTAAACTGTATGATAGAGTGTTTGGATTCATTTATAGTTTGTAATCTGAATTATATAAACAAAACCTTGTCACCCTTTTGAAAGAGAAGGAGATCTTGATCTAGAAGAATACTTAAGTCGTGAAGAAGTGGCTAAGGTCTAGCATTGCCTCAACACTACAGATTCAATGAATACCTCCCACTCATATAGTCACTAACAATCGTCGATCACTGCTCGCCGAACGCCATCAACCACTGTTAGTTGCTCCTGACTCACTGCAATGAAACCGCTTTCAAAATCATGATGTGCGCTGTGAAATTCAGGTCTACATTGCAAAAGTAAATGTGCACCCAACATGCGATACAACAACACTTTCTAAATATGGTGTAGCAACACACCTTAAATACGATGCAATTAGACACACTCAACGACAACGTAACAACGCAACTTGAATGTGATGCAATGACACGCCCGGATGATCATGTAATATGATTAATACGAGAAATATAAAATACATAGTCATGCATATCTTATGCAAAAAAAATTATAAGACGTGATTATCATTAGCTAATGTGAGTATGGTGGGGCAATTTGATTGTGTGTCATTATATAATATGCACATAAACAAAGTAACATTATTAGAATATGCTGCAAATTCTTGACAAGTCCAATCAAAATATTTATATTCTTCCACACCAGTCTGATTACTCAACTAACTTTTTTCATACATTCCATTATGATGTCTTCTTATACGTGGAGTCATGAACAAAGAGGTAAATGTTTTTTTAAGGAGTTAAATTAGGGGCAAATATAATAGTTGCTTGTATGTAATTTATTTATTTTTTGAATATTTGACCATGCAATTTCAATATTTGAACAGCTACAAAATTGAGGTGTAGGTCGATTACAACAGCTCGATAATGTAACATGCGGTCATTGATGTAATAATCTATCTATTTCTCTGTTATAAACAACGAATACAACATAATTTTTTTATACCATGCAGGTCCAATTTAAATCATCTTATTTATATTAAAATATTCATTTAATTGTAGTTTAGTATGTGTGTGTGTGTGTGTCTATATATATATATATATATATGTATATATATATATATATGTGTGTGTGTGTGTATGTATATATGTGTGTATGTATGTATGTGTGTATGTATGTGTGTGTGTGTGTGTGTCTCGCTCGTTTATATATGGAGCAAAAGAAAAAAGATGTTCAGCTTGTTTGCTTATTGAACGAATTGAGCTCGAGCTACTTAATGAACTTAACATAAGTTGTTTGCAAACAAGTAATTTTGACTGTCCCATATATATTATAGTTTCATACTCAAACATCCTAAGAGCCATTGATTGCTCAAATTGTGTGGTGCATGCCTCATGAATGATTGTCATGCCACATTCAACAAATCATAGAATAAAAATTTCTAAGACTAAGCAAACTTGATCAAGCAAACTCGACTCGATTTAATTGCCAGTGATCCGACTAGCTTGTCTATAATACGGGAATAACTTGTGCGCACATTGTTGACATGTTTTGAATGTTACACTCAGATGCGTGATTCCCACCAGCCAACTAATGGGTCAATGAAATTATTAATTTAGTGTGCGGGAATTTCTAAACGAATGAAACTTTTACTTGCATGAGTGTGGTTCTGACATCTTTGATTTTCATAGCGCTATACAAAACAATGATTAAGAAAAAAAAATCAATCGGTCATCAATTTTGACTTATATAATTGTTCCAATATATTTTCCATTGATGCTCACATATACTACACAATACTAAATCACACATCACAGTGTTAATAACATAAACAACCTAATCTTATATCACACTTGTCATTGTTTACTATAAATACTTCACGAACTTGTAGCACACATGCCATTGTTAACCACAAATGCTGCATATTCTTACAGCCCACAACCCACCGTTAGCCATATATATTACCCGATCGTAAATCACAAATGTCGTTGTTAACAAGATATATTATATGGTCTCATAACATAAATGTCACTATTGACTAAAGAAAGTACACATTCTTAAAACAGGTTTCACACAACTGGTGATATTGGATGGAACATTATTTGATAAACTTATCTCACAAAACTCTAGTTCAATCCGCTATATTTTTAAATATCGATTTATTTTTATATTAAAATTTTTAATTGTAAGCTAGATTATATTTTTTTCTCCAACTAATTTTTCTACATGATACATCGAATGAGTACAAAAAAAAATGAGATATCAACCATTTTGGAGAGGAAGATCAACATCACATTTTGAGATTTATGCATGAAAAAATATAAGTTTACAATAAGCCAACCACACACTTTAATAAATAATGTTGGCAAAATATAACGTAAAAATTTTACATGACAAAATGTAGTTGAATAGTAAATAAGTTCAATTGGAAAAAGATTAAAACCGTGGAGGAAGTTAAAGAGAGGGTCAACCGAGTAAATTATATATTATGTCACACAATGAGTTTATTCATGCTGCTCCTGGGTGGTTTCATAACTCAACATAAACAATTAGTAAATATTTTGATATTGGCGTTAACCTTTTGGCTAGATCGTCAAACAACATTGCGAGCCCCATAAATCCTGTTTTTGTTGCACACACGAAGATAAATATGAAACAATATGAGATACATGTCGTTTTTAATTGTATTGTTATTTTAATTTATCCTACATGTATGTTTTACAATTAAAAAAATTGTTCCAATAAAATTTTTAAATAAGATTATATAGGAGAATAACACACATGTCAGTGCATGCGTTGACAACAATGAGAGTATTACATATATCAGACACTATAGATTTGTTGCACATAATATCTCAACGCTTTGTGATTTTAATATGCGTTTTACATTCATAATGATTTGATAAGAGCACAGTACTGATGACATTCACATATTAAAAAATGTTATTTGTCAATGTCAATACAAAATTTCACTGTCTATACTAGGTTAATATATTAATGACCATATATGAAACGTTTAATTTTATGATATACAATGACAATGTTATTATTCAAGAAAATTTCACCTCATTGATTTGATATTTTCATTTTTAACGAGAATTCTTAAAGTCATTCCCTCATACAAGATACTACGTTTCTGATTTTGAACGCAACAACCAAATGATTTGAAATAGAAATAAATTATTCAACAAAAGATACTCTGAAATATATCAATACGTTAATTCAGAAAATATGTAAAAATAGTTGTTGCAATGACACACTACATTATTTTAAATGACGACATCTATCTCGTGATGATGCTGATTTTAAGGTTTAAGATGAGGATGCAACATGCATATTTGTGAATGCATTCAAACACGAGAGAAAATAATACTTGTCTCATGAAGACTTTAATGTGAATGAAAGCATCCGCCCCTGAACATACCTGGTTACCTAGTTTCTTGGCTGTTTAGCCGGACTTTTCGTCTCAGCCGTGAACTTCACATGCTTTCTTCCCTAGGGTTCTGCCTTGTCAAATCGCATGGCTACCCCTTCAATGTCCTGCAGTAGGTTGGCATGTTATACTTTTTCCGCTACCCTGCTTCAGATTCTTGGCCTCTGGCTTTTTGTAAGCGGCTTCTTCCCCGTTAAACCAACTATTCCAGGGTTCAGGTTATGTTTTAACCCCTTGGCAATCAAGTAAAAATCCCTTATTATTATTCCTAAAGTAAGTGTGGTGCTGATCGATATGTTGGCGGCGTGAATTTCAGTGGCCCGGGGAGCTATCGGATGCCAACTTGTGAAGATGTGCTGGAAGATGAAAAGGGGCACCTGCCTCCAGATCAGCTAGCGAAAATGTACATGGTTCGTGTCTGCTCTGTGAGCTGTTTAATGTAGCTTGACTTCATATTAATCTGATAGTCTATCTTATTAGCTTATATCAACCTTTTTGGTAGGCTGGCATTCAACAATTCTAAATATTTCTAACTATTGAATCAAATGCACTGAAGTTCACAGCGTTATAAGCATCATTGATAGTTTTTTCAGTGAAATCACAGCAAGTCATGCTTGCTTGATGTTCAAAAATAGTTTGCCATACTTAAGCGGCATCACGTTATTTGTAAAGATGTAATTTTTCTTCTTCATCATCCCATTTCTCCAAAAACACTCCTTCATGAATCAAATGATCTTATCAGTGGGATGAAAAAGGATTTGGACAATGAATATGTGCGACAATAAGGAGTTTAGCGGCTCAGGGTTTCAAGGTTTGGTCGTGGAAGAGTGATAGACAATCAAAGTGATTTTCGGATCTTACATGTTTAGATTTTATTTATTTATTTAATTATTTTTGTAGAAGATCTGATTTTCTTAGGACAAAAGTATAACATTTGTTTTGTCTTAATGATGAGAAATTGTTATTTTTTGCACATTGTTGAAATTCAGAATAACGCGGAATACAAAATTTATTTCATTGATACAAACAGGATATAAATAACTCGTACAAGAATCCTATTATAGGAAAAATAAAAAAAAATAAATAATATGAAAATGAAAGATATATCTTCAAATATCTCCAATAATCAAACCATATTAAATTATTTGAAGATAAAAGAAATAATATAAAATAGGAAAACAAATAATTCATAATTTAAAGAAATAAATATAAAATAGGAAAGAAAATATTTCCTTAATATAAGGAAATAATTTATTCCTTACAACTTCTCACAAAAATAAATTATTTCCTAGTATAACTCTTAACATTTCCCCTCAAGTTGAAACATGATTGAACTGCAGGAACTGCAACCACTAATGTCTACTTATCTGCAAATTCCCCTGCAATATTATCTGTAAGAACCTTCCACCTACCTACAAACACTGCAGTAAATGCAGCCAAAGACAACTGCTGTACAAGACAAAGATTTCAAGTTCTACTTTATAGAATTTTCCTCGCCTATTGTTTGATGTTTTCAAATTCAAGTTTGTTGTGAAAAAACGATGACTGTCTTTTGACATAATGACATGATTGTTCACCTCTCAAATTCAAATTCAAGTTTGTTGTTCTACATGTAATGATGCAGAGGAGTTTGCACAGAAGTAGACAACTGTGATTGTCTTTTGACTGCAATTTCTGCATCACTTATATGAAGACTCAAAATTAAGGCTTGACTGAATTTTGAGTTTTGTCTGCCATGTGTTTCGACCTAGAGAGAAGATTAGACAACTGTGATTGTATTTTGATTGTAGTTTCTGCAGTGTCTATAGGAAGACTCAAAATTTATATTTAGGGATGAAACCGACGAAAAAGGGAATGTAGATTAGTCTTCCTCTTCGATGCAGACGAAGAAATAATGAGACGAGTAGACAACGAGAATCAAGACAAAGAAATAATTCCTCCATCCTCACAAGAAGACCGATGTGAAGGGAGCCTTGACGGTCCTTCAATAACTACCGGTGGTTAGGGCAAAAATTTGGCTTTGATACCATGTTGAAATTCAACATAACGCGGAATACAAAATTTATTTCATTGATATGAACGAGGTATAAATAACCCTTACAAGGATTCTATAATAGAAAAAATAACAAAAATAAATAACATAAAAAGAAAATATATATCACCAAATATCTCCAATAATCAAATTATGTTAATTATTCGGAGATAAAACAAATAACATAAAAAAGGAATACAAATAATTCATAATCCAAGGAAATAAATATAAACTAGGAAAAAAAATTTCTCCTTAATGTAAGAACATAATTTATTCCTCAATCCTCATAATTTCTTAGAGGAATAAATTATTTTCTAGTATAACCCCTAACAACCTGAAAGCTCTATATTGAAACAGGACTATCTGTAATTTTGATGAGTTAAAATTCATTGCAAAAGCTTTTAGAACCATAGATGTACCTGGAAGGTCCATAGATCTTTAGAAATGTTTATTACAATCCATTGAGGAAGCTTTGGAACTGTAACGTGCCTTTAAAAGTTTAAACCATGCGCCATAGCCGTAAATATTAGCATAACTTAGCTGACATGTCCAGGATCTGTATCGCAAATGTTATTTGTAGTAAGCATTGGAGTTGAGTTGAGATGAAAGACTTATCTGATGATTTTCCTTATAAATTTGTTTGGATTTAAGCTCAAAAAAGGATAAAAATGTGTGTTTCGAAAGAGACCTGCTAGGATCCTTAGGATTTTTCTTTGCAGGCCATGCATATAGTAAAATCCACTTGCAGGATGCTGAAAGAAAAAGCTCCATTATTGTTACAGAGCTATAATTTTTTTTTTGCTTGTTAAGGGTTACTTGTAGCATCTATTTGCATGATATGGTGCATGAATATTAATGTGTATACAGTTTGGAGTCCACCCCCATGATTTTTTGATTATTTATTTATTTATTTTTAAAATTTAACAGGATTTATCACAAATTCCACCTGCATTTGATCGAATTATTTTCATGGTATGTTGTAGTTCATGAAAAACTGTAAGTTTTCTTTTATGAATATATTAAATGCCTTTTTTTTGCAAAAGAGATATAATTTATTTCTTTTAAGGATTTGTACTAATTTAGGTCATTGATGGTTTACCTGCTGAGTTTGTGATTGGAAGAGGCAGCCAACCTCCAGAAAAGTCTTTGATGGAGGCAATGCCATATACTCAGTCTCTGCTTTCTGAAAGAAAAGCATTAGCTTTCCATGCTAAGGCTGCCCCACCGACAGTGACAATGCCCCGTTTAAAAGTACTTCTTTGTCGGAGAATTTTTTTTTTGCAGTTGCATACATACGACCCAATTCTTATGTATTTTCATATCTAACACATAAACTTTGTTTTTTACATTCACGCCACCCAAATCTTTTGTCTGATATCAGAAATACCACTATTTTAACTCTTAAAAAATGAAATACACCTTTTTGTGCATAGGTAGGGTGGCATATATGTAAAAATTGACATTTAGGTGTTATATATGTACATAAATAGGAATTGATTGGTATGCATGTAAATCTTCCAATAGTTTTTGATGGTCATTTTTTCAAGACAATGAATGTTCTATGATTTTCAGGCGATGGTATCAGGTGCAATTGGAGGATTTCTTGATGTGGTATTCAACTTCAACACTAATGCATTTTTGGACGACAATCTGCTTGGTCAGTTGCATGATTGTATGGTTATCTGTTTTATAGGAAATTCGGTGACTTAACTCTTAGTGCATCTTCTCTGCAGATCAATTTCATAAGATTGGTTGGAAGTTGGTTATGTTTGGTGATGACACATGGATTAAGTTGTTTCCTAGTTTGTTTACTAGGTATGATGGAGTGAACAGCTTTTATGTAAGTTTACACTTCTATTTTCTTGTCAGCAGACTTATACGAGTGTAAATAGAAAATTTGCTAAGATAATTTTGTTGAAAAACTTTTTTAGCTGAGATGAAAACAATATCTTTCCTTATAAGTATAATTTTATAAGAAATCTTTATATAGGTGTTTAAAGGCATCAGTTATGCTCAAGTGAAAAACTTTTTTTGGAATTTAATCAACTCGTAATCTTTTATCTTTAATTTAGAGGCATGCCATATCATAGATTAATAAGCTCCATTTTTAAATTTTATAAAAAAAAATTATATAAGGTTTACAGAATTAACCGCACGTCTCAAATAAATTTCTTAATTTGCTCATTCCTTGTACGCAACCTTTGGTCTGCACAACTCTCCCAAACACAAGGCTTCTGTCAATCTGAAGCCCACGCGACGTCAACAACCTATTCCAACCCCGTCAATCTTGGTTGCTCAATCGAACGTTGCACCCACACCGCTTCTTCGTCCTATATGCGACGTCATTCGGTACAAAAAACCCATTGATCTTCGCCTACACTCGCGCACACAATGTTCCTCTTGTATGCTTCGACGTCGCTCGACTTCATCACCTGAACTCAACAATTTATTTCTTCAACGTAGTTGGTGCGCTAGGGTTACTCATGTGTTCTCCTCACTCACTAACTCGGTCTTCTATAATCGTTATTCATATTGTACGAGTTGCACACGTTGCTCCTCTTTGACGGTGATATAACTCCATCTGATCAGCATTTAACTGGGCCAAATACTCACACAAGCGCTTGGATGGGCCTCGAAATGTTGTAGCTGTTGATAAATCCGATGCTTCTCCCACTGCATGATGCGTGAGCCCCAAACAGCTTGAGTATGATAGTGAATGCAACAACTGCCTTGGGTCGAGATCTGGGTGATGAAGAATTGCGACAGTTAGAACCCTTATGTCATAGGAGAAATTTTATGGGATGGTTTTATGTGTATTAGGAGCAACTATAAATCTCATGTCCTTATCTATTTTCAGGAGATTAGGACTAGAAGTTTAGCCTACCATTGTAACCCTTTACCTTATTGATTGATATTTGAATTACCCTAGGTGGATATAAAGAACATCTTGGTTAAGGTGGATAAATGTATCTTCTATACAAATATCATAGTCTTAGATATGGAAAAGATTTGGAGATCTTCATAATCTTAGGTAGACTTTTTCTTGCCACGGGAATGACGATGATTTATATTCATAATAGGAAATTGACTATGATGATTAATAAACAAGAAATTTTAGTACTAGTATTCTTACTCTTCGATTTATATTATTATTTTGTTTTCTTTTTAATCAATTGCAATAATAGTTATTCATATCTATAAATTCATGTATCAGTTTGTCCTGATACTTTTTCTTGCTACAGGAACTTCCATGCAGCCAGTGATCATCGTTGGCCAGTAGTAACCCATTATTTTGATTTTCAATTTCATTTTCGGGCCTAACTGATGAGCACCACACAATCTGCATGTACCTCCTTGACGATCTTTTGTGCTTCCGACCTGCTCAGGCACCTCAGTCACATTTGATCGAAGAATCTTCTATATAAAACATCATCCGCTAAGGCTTATGACAATGCTCTCTTCTTGATCTGATGAGCCATTGACTTATCCTCTGGCAATCTTCCGGACTTCAAATATTCGATGAACGGTCCACGCCAATCATTAACATCTTCTGCAACTGCAGCCACTGTCTCTTCCACTTCAAACTTTTGTAGAATATCCATGTCGATTTTAGAAAGTATTTGCCGTCCTTTCACAGTGATATCAATTGAATTTTCTGGTGGACATGCTAACTCTTTCGCGAGTTTTGCTAAAGCGTCTGCATGGGCGTTATCTCTTCTTGGTAACTGGTATATTGTTACATTGGAGATTTGCTCCAATAGTTTCATTGTATAATTAAAGTACTGTTCCAATTTTGGCTTAAAAAATCTTGTATTGCCTGATCACTTGCTGGATAATGAGCTGTGAAACACCAAATATCTCGATGTCCGCTATTCCCATTGAAATTGCTAACTCCAATCCGGTGATTAAAGCCTCATATTCGGCCTCTTTATTCGTACAAGAATTTGTTAAATGGTAGGAGTACCTTAGCAACCCTCGATCTGGTGTTATGAATATCAGACCAACTCCTGCTTTGCTAGGTATTACTGTCCCTGAATCTTTATCCCTTTGCAATGAGGAAGCTCCATCAAAGTACATTTTGCAACTTTGAGAATTGGCAGACTGTATATTCATTATTTGCTCATCTGGTAGATCATCGCTGAGAGGTGAATCGACTGGTAACAGGTGCGCTACGAGAAAATCTGCTGAAATTTGTCCCTTAACGGCGCGAAGAGGTACAAAGGTTATGTCGAATTGCAATAGAATCATTGACCATCTCGCTAACCTTCCAGAAATTGTTGGCCGAGTCATCAAGTATTGCAATGAATTAACCCTTGAAATCAGGTGGATCTTATGGCCGAGCATGTAATGCCTAAGCTTTTGAGCGACGAAGATTAAAGCTAGACAATGCTTCTCAATGGGTGGATACTTTACTTTCGTCGGAATCAGACAACGTCTCAGGTAGTAGAGGACATTTTGTTTACCTTCACCATTAACCTGTACTAACAAGACACCAAGAGAGTCGTCCAAAGCCGCAGCATAAAGTATCAAAGGTCTACCCGAAATTGGGGCTGCCAACACAGGTGACGTTATTAAATACTGCTTAATTTCTTCAAAAGCCCTTTGACACTTATCATCCCAGACATATTTAGCGTCTTTTTTCATTGGTGCCGAAAAGGGTTTACACCTTCCTGACAGATTAGAAATAAAACGTCTTAAATATGTCAATTTCCTTTGAAAAGATTGTAACTGATTTAAACTCTTAAGGGGTGACATTTCTAATATCGCTTTAATCTTTTCTAGGCCGATTTCGATCCCCCGATGACGAATAACAAATCCAAGGAACTTCCCAGAAATGACACCAAATGTGCACTTTAGGGGATTCATTTTAAGATTAAATCGTCGCAATCACTCGAAGACAATCCTCAAATCATACAAATGATCCTCCTTTTGTTTACGTTTAATGACCAAATCATCCACATAGCATTCAACTTGATTGTGAATGAGGTCATAAAAAATTCTCGTCATGGCTCGCTGGTAAGTTGCTTCAGGGTTCTTCTATCTAAAGGGCATTACGGTGTAGCAGTAAATCTCAATTGAAGTTCTGAAAGCTGTAAATGTTGCATCTTTCGGTGCCATCTTGATTTGGTTATATCTGGATGATCCATTCATAAATGAGAAAATTGCATGTGACGATGCAATGTCTACCATTAGCTCTGGAATTGGTAATGAGAACTCATTCTTCGGGCATGCTTTGTTTAAATCTCTGAAATCTACGCAGATACGAATCTGACCATTTTTCTTTCTGACTGGCACTATATTGGCTAACCATGTTGGATATTGTTCTTCTCGTACAAAGTTAGCTTTTATTAATTTCTTAACCTCAGTGGTGACCTGCTGCTCAATTTCAAGACGCATCCTTCTAGGAGCTTGTTTTATTGGAGTCATGGAGGAGTCTATTCCAAGTTTATGAACTGCATCCTCTGGCGCTAGACCTGACATCTCATCATAGCTCTAAGCAAAATAATCATTGAATTCTGCCAACAACTTGATTAGATCTGTGGATTTCTCATCACTGAGCAAAGAACTTATGAAGGTAGGTCTAGGATCTTCTTCTGACCCTAGATTTATTTCTCTTAATTCATCAACAGTCGATTTAATTTTTTCCTCAAATTATGAAGGGGCATCTTCTATTCTAGATTCCTCAGGATCATCTTCTTCTTCAAAGCAACATTCATTGGGATTACTGGTAACAACCAAGCAAAATTCTGTATCACTGACCGACCCTACCGTGCCGAAACCAAGACCTTCTTTTGATTTAGAATCTCAATTTTTATTATCCCACAATTCCTCAAAAAGTTGCATCCTGTCTTTTGACAATTTATCCTGTACTAAGCCATGTTGAGCAAGCTTTTTAACACACAGAGAGTAGTAATCAAAAGATAATTCCATTAATTCATTTGAAACATCTTCCAAATTTACATCAATTTTAGGATCAGAAGTAGAAGAACCACGATAGAACTTTATTGGTTTTATTCCCCCACCATGCGCTTCCTTGACCTCCAAACCCTCAATTGTATGAGAATTAATAGGGGTTAAAGCCATGATCTGCGCGTAGTGGTTGATTCTATCATACATTGACTTGTATTTCTCTTTTTTATCTTCTTTTTCTAAAGAAATTTCAAAACGTGGCGTCTTTTGGCGTATCTCCATTGCATTCTTTCCAATCTTTTCTTCTTCTGAACTTTCTTCTAACTCAATATTGATAGTTGGATTCCTTTGTTCAATAACCCTCCCAACTCTTCCTCGTCCCCGTCTTCGGCCTTGATCTTAGATGTGAGGGCTAAAAGAGTTTCCATCTTCTCTTTTTGGAGAAATGGCGGAAGATCGTTGAACCGACACCCAACTATTCGACTCTTGTAGTATTTTTAGATTTTCACCTTTATTTGGCACAACATCTATGGAGAAAACTGTCTTTTTCACGGGAGTGTAGTAAGCAGTATCTTCATGAATTCCGATCTCATGCACTGAAAATGGCTGCAAGTCTCCTTTTATGCACCGCTCTTGTCCTTTTTCAAAATACTTTATACACCGGTGCAATGATGAATGGACCATCTTATATTCATGAATCCAAGGTCGACCCGGTAGGACATTGAAAGAAGTTTGTGAATCAATGATATGAAATTTTGCAGTTGTCACCAATTCTCATAAATAGTGTTATGGATCCAATAACTCTCTCTCATTTCTGGTTGAATCCATTCAACATCATTTTATCGGTGGAAAGCTTACGGATGTTAATGTCTAAATAGACTAAAGTCCGTAGATTCATTATGTTTATTGATGCTCCTGGATCCACTAATACCCTCGAGAGCTTGAATCTTCCAATATTAACTGAAATATATAAAGGTCGGTTGTGGTCGGCGGTTCCAAGCAACAAATCTTCATCTGTGAAAGTCACACTGGGTTGTTCCTTTAATGAACAAGTCTCATCCAAGGAGTCGCTGGCCAAATGGGCTAAACAAATATCTGGATTAAGTAGAGCCTTGATTAGCCTCTCTCATCTCCTTTGACAGGATCAGAGCATCGTAAATACTTAGCTTGACTGGTAACTTCCTAAGATGGGCCAGAACGTGGTACTCCACTTTATTACTCGTACCTCCAGTTTCTTCTTGAGCAAGTAATTCTTCCACTGGCGGGTTGTCTCATTATGAGTAAGTATTTGTTTTCCTTTTTCTCCCGGACCAATTACTGGGGGTAATACTTTTCCTCTTATTAAATAGACTTCTGTTATTTCTTGCGTTTCTTGAATTTGACCCGGTGATTTCTCTTTTGCCATAGCTACCCATTCTTCCAAAGATGTCTCTGAATCTGAAGCTTCCAATTCAATTGCTATTGGATTTCCTCGGAATTCGAATGAGGGTGTTTCACTTTCTGCACTATCATAGCCTGTATCGTTAGCCTCTTCACTAGCCATATTGACGAGTTCGTTGGGACTTCGTATGATTTGAGGATCATCGTAAGGATCAAAATTCAAATTAGATTGAATTTCAGTTACGCATCACCATCATTAGGGGTGTAAACGAACCGAACACGAACGAACAGAGCTTGTGTTCGTGTTCAGTTCGTTTGAAATTTAGCTTGTTTGAAATAAGCTCGTGTTTGAAATTGTTCGTGAAGTCACTGTTCGTGTTCGTTTCTTAACGAACGAGTCGAACACGAGCTGTTCGCGAACAACAAACCAGTTTGACATCCCTAATATTAANTATAAATATATAATATATATATGTGAGCATATTACTAATATAGTATATTAATATACTATTATTATTATTTTACTATATATTATAATTTATAAAATTTAATTTTTTGAATATCATAAATTTTTTATATATAATTATTTTAAATTATTTTATATTTCGAACAATAACGATTCGAACACGAACGAACGCATCGCTGTTCGTGTTTGGTTCATTTAACTAACCGAACGAAAAAAATTTGTTCATGTTCGTCTCGCCTACTTATCGAACAAATCGAACACAAACTCATTGACGAACCGAACACGAACTGTTCGCGAACAACGAGCTTTTTTGACAGCCCTAACCATCATCACCATAAACAGTAAAAAACGTAGCCAAAATCAACCATCTCTTCATTGCAAACCCCCAGAGGAGTAAAAAGATAATCATACATGGTTATCAGTTTGAGGAATTTCTCCCCCGCATCCGAGACAACTAAACGAAAACGTGCAACTCCCACGTTATTCTTTGCAATGTCGATCTTTTCTTCTTTGACGATTTCTTTCTTTTCTGATGTGACTGACAATTTTGGCTCTGCAGACTTTGGAATCTGAATGGAGGTTTGTGCGAATACAGTTTGAATCTGATTTAATATTTTCTTAGAAGATGTAGTCCATAATACACTCCATCCATCATCCGTTGTGTAGGGATCAATCAGATGGACCGAAATCATATTTATGGACCCTTTTTCAGGTTCCCTCAAATATTTCTTCGGGATCGTTATATTCCCATTCTTATTGTTCCTCTCCAGCCAACCTTTGAAGCTTAAACAGTTTTCAATGGTATGTCCAATCATCCTGTGATAAGGGTAATACGTGGGATGATCCTTCTTGTCAACTTCATCTGGCCTCTTAGGTTCTGACAGTACAAACTCGGGTCTCTTTGCCAAATTTCGGAATATCTTGGACACAACCTCATCCTTGAAAGAGTAGACTCTATTCATTCTATCTATCAGGGAAGGAGCTTGCCCCATGTTCGTATTATATGATATTTGTTGAAATTGTCGCTGACCATAGTATTGACTATTTTGTTGAGAATGCTGAGCTTGTTGTTGATTATTCTGTTGCGGACGCTGATAATTCTGCCGAGGCTGTTCAACTTGAATCTGAATCAGTTGCTTATCCATATCTACTGCTGCCATTGTCCCAGTCTTCTTTTCAAATGTTTTCATTGGTTTTGATTTCTCAATTTTCTCTGAGAATCAGAACTACTTAACATCCTCTTGCAAACTTGCAACTTTGCTTAATAACTTTTCAAATGTTTTAATAGTAAATCTTTTAAGCATGAAGGCTATCGGACCATGTATGCTTTTGAGCAAAATTCCAATTGCATGTTGCTCCTGTAACTGTGGCTCACACTTCATGCTTAAATTTCTCCAATGCAGAATGTAGTCAACTAGAGTCTCATTTGACTTCTGTCGTTCGACCACAAGATCATCAATAGTGATATGGTGCTGAGCTCCAATAAACCTCTTGATAAATAAGTCTTCAAGTTCTGCGAAAGTCTTAATTGAGCCATTAGACAATTCAACGTACCAATCAAAAGCAACCCCTGAAAGACTATTCACAAACTGTCGGCAGAACAATGCTTCACTACCCCCCGCGTTGTAGCAACTTGCCTGGAAGTGTGCAACATGCTGACGAGGGTTTCCAACTCTATCGAATATTTTAAAGATTGGCGATACAAACCCCTTTGGGTATTGAACCAAATCGAACTCCTCTGGTATGACCTTCCCCTTAAAACTGATGATCCTCCTTTGGACTGAGCTAAAGCCTTCTGAACTTGTGCTTCCACTATTCGTTGAATGCTCTTTTCTGGTACTAGAATATGAATTGATTCTTTTATTGGTGGATTGTTTCTGCTAGACGGGTCGGGGTCATTTATTCCTTCTGAAATGGGTACAACCTCTGCCCGATTCACCTCTGGAGAAATAGTTAATGGAAATTGTGACCGATTTTGTAGTGTAGCAACAACAACCATCGTCTCCAAATTTTTCGTTAATGGGTACAACCTTTTGCTAACGGAACAGCTGGTGCAGCGAGGGTGTAACTGATTTTCACCTTCTTAAGGGAAGAAAAATCACGATCAACATTCAAGTCGAACCCGGAGGACGGTTTCTGAACATTTGATGCAGTCATTTTTGTTATCGCATGAGGTGCTTTTCCGAGCAATACTTCAAATCCCTCAAGTCCGGACCCAAACTGAATCGTGGAAGCAATGTGACAGACATTCTTATGAGTGGGTATGTTGAACAAGAAAGTCAAACTTGGTGACACCATTACTCCTGTCAATTATAGATTTCTGAGTGTCAGTACCGTTCAAAGCCTTGCAAGCTAAAAAATTAGCACACTTGTCTAGTGAACTGGGTATTTCTTTGAAGTTTTGTGATTTTAATTTTGATTTATTTTGTGTTGTTTCTTTTCTCATGCTTTGTTTTAATGTCGAGTTTTGAAATTTAAACATTGTCGGGGAAAGTCGAAAAGGAGTTTGACGTGACTCAAAAGAAGAACAAACTGACTTTAGAAGAGAAGTGAAGTGATTGTGAGGCATAGGAGCTAGCCCAAAATAGGAAATGATCCATTCCACATTGGACCCACTCCGATCTCTACATAGCACACCTATTAAGGGTCCACCCTACTAAACTTTAGGGGTTCCTGGACCTTTCCGCTTAAGGATGGTTAAGTAAACGACCCTGAAATCCAAGAGGAGTTGACTATGCTGACTCAAGAAAGAAATGACTCAATAAGTCAATAGAAGAATGGTAGTCTAGCCCATGAGGGACATGAACACACCACCGATGTATGAAAACATAACTACCTGATCAAAGATGGAGAGAGGAACAAGCCCCCAGCGGAGCCGCTAGAATTTGTCAGCCGTTTTAACTTCGTAATTTGAAAAAGTGATGATTTTGTGATTTTGAAAATAATTTAAATATGAATATAACTTTTTTGATTTTTAAAAGTAACATTTTAATTTTAAAATAGGTGAGACCAAACGGATCTTACATTTTAAATAGTTTAGATGATTGAATACAATACTACAAGTAATACATTTATCCCGAAGAATAAATATATCACTTGTAATAGGAATTCAATCACATAAACTAAAAAATTTGTGACATCCGTTTTAGTTTGCGAAATATTTTATAAAAATGCCAACAAGTTCCTCTACCTAACATAAAAAATTAGATAGTGTTTATTTTATCTGGGTTCCATGTTCCCTATAGAGGCAAACCCATATAGTTAATTGCATCTTAAATGACTTGGGGTCACTTAAGAAAACTCTTGATTAAGATTATGTGGTTTTGTCTTCAAGATTTCAAAGTTTAGGTTTCCATGATTGGACATAGGAAAATCAAATGGGGTTGACTCAAAATAGAAACAATTATCTTAAGGAATTTAAAGGAATGTATAATAAGAGACATCATATATCCAGGAGAAACCCCGGGGATGTCCCAACTATCTTAATGTTCAGCTTTATGTCTTTGAAATGATGTTTATTTGATATTTCAATCTTGTAAATTATTTAGGATTTAGGACTTATGTTTGCATAATATCGGACTGTGCGAATAGCTTAAAAAGATAGGAGGATTTACACCGTACCGCACGGTAACCTCGGAATCCTAAAGTGTTAGGACTTATAATTGCACAACAGAGTTGTGCAAAAGCCTAAATGGTGATTCTATGGGCTGTTATTTAAACTAAATAAAGTGATAGGTGATGTGATGATGTTTTGATGTTGAAGATCCATCTTGAAGTTGTTCATCACCGTGCTGCCTAGGATGTTCGCTCCAAACTCCTCGTAGTAGCACCTCCTAGTTTAATTTTAGTTTTAAAAATGCACCTAACCACTAGGTTATCCTGTAATAAGACATAACGTGTATTAAAACAGATGAAACATGTGATAAATATAAAGAGAAACAAATAATATTACATGTCAGGAGAATACTATAACAAACTAAATAAACAATATAACAGGCTGGGCAAAACAATATACATGCTAGCAAAAATAATTTAACAGGCTACAATATAACGGGTTGAGAAAACAGTGCAACAGACTATCCAAAACAATATACATGACAAGAGGAAAAGTATAACATGCCATGAAATAAAATGCTGTAATATAAATCAAACCTATACACCTGGAAGGCTCGTTGCTTCTTTAAGTCTAGCTAGTATTAGCTGTGTAAAAGGAGAAAACGTGACCTGAAAAACTTGAGAAAATAGGTAAATCGTAGGAAAAAGATAAACAAATAAAACAAAATACAATATCACATATAAATGACCAAGAATATGAGATTCAGATGTGATATTGAGAATGTCCCCAATTGCCAGGAGGATATGAGTGTAAAACTCAAGCTCAAATCCCGGAGCACTGAGTTTCAATTTTGGTCAAGTTAAGACAAGAATTTCATTATTTAATTTAATTAAGTCAGTCATGAACCACAATCTAGTGCATCCTCGTGTCTAGTGCCCTAATTAACTCATGAACTAGGGTCAGATGTTTGTCTTCTTAGGGAAAATTAGGAGGATGAGCTCTCCAAGGGTGTGCTCCTAAGACCTATAAAGCCTACATCTTAGTTTAAGCCTGAAATATTCTAATGTGTCTATATTCAATTAAATGTCTTTCCACTAATCCTCGAACATCTTTAGATCATGCTTAGCTCGCTATCAGACTCCTAAAACTTAGGGTAAACCTATAATTTTGACAAAAGGGTTGTGAAATGTACTTCAATCTAACTAAAACAATTGCGTTTAAGTTGATTCAAAGCTTAAGGAACCTAAATGCAGGTCTACTGATCTTTTAATCAATGTCCCTAATCGTTATCTAAACTCACTTTCGTCCAACCCTCAACTATTATTCCAATTTACAATTTCATTTTTCTTATGCAAAAGGAACGGTGAATGATTTACTATTCTATCTCCTCAGGTTTTATCATCTCGAAGAACCAAATTTCATTTTTTAATTTCCTCTTACTTTCTCTTTCCCTCATATTTTCCTTAAGACCATGAATCATTTCTGAAGATAAATAAATCGGAAATTCTCATTTTTAACTTGACCGTTTAAAAAAAAAACAAAAGAAACGAAAAGAGACCAATCCACTTTTAAAACAAAGTTAGATCGGTAAAGCTTAAAACGAAATCGTAAGTGTATCGGCCTAAAAACGTTTAAAATTCGTTAAATAAATGACTGATTCAATTTCAAAAAAGGGTTTAAAAGCCTCAAAATATAGTTTAAACCTTCACAAATAAAGCTTCAGAATGTCGCGAATAAAACTTTAAAAATGTAGCCCAAACATATTATTAGAAAGTGCTCCAAGTACGACTCACCCAATCAATGAACCGACCTTCACAGCAATGGTGAAAATTCACCACATTAAGATTTGCGGCTAGGGACAATGAAGAAGAAAATCAATCCCAAACCAAACATTTTCAATCTTAAAAGAACTAAAGGGGAAGACCCACATCTAGGGGAAATGAAAAGAAAGCTAAATCCAAGCCAAACATAACACAAACAACAACAATAACGCTCACGACCGAGGGCAGAGAAGAGGAAAAACAAGCCCCATAGATGGTCACGTATAGTGAAAGAAAACCCCAATGGGTATTACCATTACATTGCCTTTGATATACATAAGAGAGTGATTGACAAACTTTCATAAATTATCCAAACCAAGTCCAGATTTATTAAATAAGACATAATAAATTTGCCGAATTCATTTTGAACACCTCACCCTACAGGTAGATAGTGAATACATTTTGGGATGACAAACTTGATTACTAAAAACACGTCTTAGGAAGAGCATTAAAAAGGAAGCCCCAACCCAGACCATGTCCACAAAAGTGTCAAACCGAGGGGCAAACCAAGCCCAAGAAAATGTCCAAACCATAAGAGATTTCAGGCAGCATAAATTACCAAGAAAGAGCCCCAAAATCGAACCCAGGAAAAGGGCAACCTGAGCCCAATACAAAGGAAAACCAAGCTCAAGAAATAGTCCAAAATAGTAAGGGACCTCAACCAATATAAATCACCAAAAATGAGCCCAAATCGAGCCCAAGAAAGGGGCAATCCGAGCCCAATACTAGGGCAAACCAAGCCCAAAAATAGTCCAAAACAGTAAAAAGACTTCAACCTACATAAATCACCAAAAAGGAGCCCAAACTGAGCCCAAGAAAGGGGCAACCCGAGCCCAATGTAAGGGCAAACCAAGCTCAAGAAATAGTCCAAAACATTAAAAGACTTCAACCTACATAAATCACCAAAAAAGAGTCCAAACCGAATCCAGGAAAAGGGCAAACCAAGCCCAACAAATCGGCAAAACGAGCAACATAGAGGCTAAATCGAACCCCAACAAATGGGCAAAAACCGAGTCTAGCAAAGGGAGCAAAAACAGAGAAACATTCCAGGTAAATCGAACTCGTTGAATGAATAAAAACAAAGCTATAAAAATCAGATTTCATCAAGCTTTTTACTTCAAAATTTCTTACATCCCAGCATACGTTTTAAACGAAAATTTGATAACAGTAAATAAATAAATGTAATGAATCCCTAAAGCCAAATACTTCTCGATATCGAAATGAATTCCAGCTCTTTCCTTGATTCGAAAATAACAATAATGAAAGCCCTCAACATTTTATTTTCAACTTGTATTCTAACAAGGTGCAGCAAGATAAACTATATATGGGCCCCAAAGACATCTTTTCCAACTCATGAAATAGCTTCCAGCATGTGCTATAACAAGGGGCAGCAAGATAAACAAAATATAAGCCCCAAATATGATTTTCAGCTCATAAAAATGATTTCCAACATGCATTTTAATGAGGGGCATCAAGAGGAACAAAACATATGCCCCAAATATATTTTCCAGCATGTATTCAATGTCTTAACTTCAAAATAAACTAAAATACTCCTTCATTAATCTACGAATTGCTTCAGCAAGGAGAAAATAATGAAAGCCACAGCTTTCAACATATAAGTTTAGAAATAACAGGAGTTTAAGGAGAATATCGCATGTGGTAATAAACCTAAGCATGCTTTCTATGTATCTCGAGCAGAAAAGGAGAAGAAAACAACCAAAAACATGTTCCATTTTAATATTTCCATGAACTATTTTATGAACAAGCTTCAATTTCGCTTCCATATTTTATATCATCCGAAATAGTGCAAAATAGAGGAGATGAGAAGAATACCTCTTTCTTTATGCAAAATTAAAGCAAAGAAAGTATAAGGTAGATTCAAGAAAACCACTCCAACAATAGCCCACAAATACTCCTCACGATTTCCAGCTCACGATTTGACAAATCCAATCCTCAAGATCCTCGAATAACAGAGGGGAAGAAGATATCCTGTCGAACGACAAAACAAAAAGAGGTAGCTTTCCTAACAGTGAAGAAGAAAGACAGAAAACACCAAGTTCCTCCAAAATCTCCCTTCTCTAAAAAACCCTCCCCTTTTTTTTTCTCAGAACCTCTTTTTTTTTCTCAGTCAAGAAGAAAGACAAAAAACCAACCCTCCTAATCCTCACGGTAATCCAATAGCTAGAGAAACGAAAAGAAAAAGCCACCTATTTGCCGCCCTAGCCGACCAATCTAAAAGAGGAAAGGAAGAGTCA
>NEWO01000004.1:5277604-5357858 GCA_003013225.1 Phalaenopsis aphrodite
TATATATATATATATATATATATATATATATATATATATATATATATATATATATATATATATATGTATATATATATATATATATGTATATATGTATGTATACTAGATAAGAATCATCAAATTTGAACCATATTTATCCGTCTGATAATCTGTTCTGCAGATCTTCATTTGGTAGCATTGGAATATCCATTATCCCATTTGTGCTATTTTGAGAAAGATAGTATTTATTGGTTTTTTAATTTATTATCATTTAACTGCATTGAAGCTTGATGCTTGCTTGGAAGTGAAACTATTCATTTGACTTTGTGTGAATAAAATTGAATTGCCTATTTAACGGGCAAAAAAATGGAAAGCTATTTTCTGAACTGTCTGTCTGAATGATTTAGCTATGTAATGGTGGTTCTTAGTTCGCCAGCCATGGAATTTTAGTAATCTCTCTCTTCTTGCTTTCTTTCAATCTTGATTAGGTGAAAGACACAGTTGAGGTTGATTTCAATGTTTCTCGCCATTTGGAAGTTGAACTCGCAGCTAACGATTGGAAATTGATGGTAATGATTGCTTGCTTTTACATAGGGCTGGACTCTTTGTTATTGGTCTTAAGAAGGTTATTCTTACTACTTTATCTTTTGGGCATTTTCTTGAATACAAAATAATTCCACTCTTCATTATTTGGCTTGTTCATCATTCAATTCCATTCATTTTTTTTTAGTGCTCTTTGATAAATTCGTTTTGTTCTCTCAAGCTATTCTCACCTCCACATATGTTCTTTTTGGCCCACCCTTAGCCCTTCATCTATTTTTTATTCCAAATCTTAATTGATGAATATTCTATTCCCAATTCTGCACTTTAAAGCCTCGTAAGATTATTATACATTATCATCTTTTCAGTAAGTGTTACTTTTATTGTCTCATTAATATGATCACATCTCTCTACTTTTTTCAAATATAACAACACCTTTTAACATTCTTTTTTTTCGAAAAATTGACTTGGCTATCGGGACTTCATTTTTTCTTCGTAAAATGATTTAGATATTTCCTAATATCCATGTCCTTATAACTAGGTTGATCTGATTGTGGGTTTATTGAGTATTTACCTTTTAAGTCTCCATTATGCTCTTTTTTCATACAGAACTGTTGTGGGTCTTGAGCCGCTGTTCCATTTTAGTCTACATAGAAAAAAAAGTTATGTTTTCAATCTTATCGTCATCTTTATGGTTTTTGATCCAATGCACTTAAGCATATTACATCTAAATACCTCAGATCTTCCAACCATATTGCAAATAATAATTAATTTTACATTCCTTGTAGTTACATATGATGATCTTAACTTTGTTTCTATAATGCCAAATGTCAATATTCTTAATTATTTTTTTCATTCTTAAAGTTTTCACTTGAAAAGTGTTCATCGTTAAAGTTACAAAATGATTATTTTAGACAAATAGAGTTAGATATTTCAATTTTTGGAGAGATAATTGACAAATAATCACCAATAAATTATCAAATAGCGAGATACGATTCGTAGTGGTTTGTTCGTGTGACCCACATTGACTGTGCAAAGTAGGGGTGTAAACGAGCCGAACACGAGCGAGCTCAGGCTCAGCTCGTGTTCGTCTCGTTTATATTTCGAGCTCAAAAAGTGTCTTCGTGTTTGACTTGTTTGCTTAGCGAGCTGAACACGAGCCGTTCACAAACAAAGAGTCATTTTGACAACCCTAATCACGTAGCCATAAGATGTTAATGATTGTGGCAAGATTGCTTTTTACAATTATGATTATGGTCAATATCTTGTGGACTACAATGAGAGGCATCTTTAATGTTTTCGTTTTTAGCATGTAGTTGTTAAGTGAAGAGCAAATCTTGTCCTAACAGATCTTCTACCTTAGTGGTTGATTAATAATTACGGAAATTTACATGCACACCACTCAATTCTTATGTATTCCCTATCTAACATCCAAAGTTTGATATTTACACTTACAACACCTCAGTGTCATAAACCTATGCATGAAAATATGTTTTTCACTTTTAAAAAGTTGTGATGTTGATATTTTTGACGTGATGTTAAAGATTTGAGTGGGATGCAATATGAATGTTTGTGTTAGATATATAAATACGTAAGACTTGTATGTTATGTATGTAAATGCCTCTTATAATTATTGTGCGTGCCATCCAATGTATCCTGGTAAGCAACTTAGCCAATCAAAATTGACCTTAAAGGACTTTGCCTCATTGGATTATTTCCTTTACATCTGCATGAAATAAATTTGATAGTTGATATCTTATTTTTTGGCTCTTAATGTTTAACACGCGTATGTTATTTGACTCATTCATCAAGAGTGGATGAATGAATCAGCCTTGGTAATGCTTATTAAAACTATCATATGTAAATGACACAAGTTAACTCATTTCAAATGTCTGTTGTGACAATATTTGTAATTCAATATAAAATACATGGAGGTAACGGTGCCCTCAATTTAAAATATTATGATTGGAAACATTTTTGCTCTCTCTACAACTATTTGTCATATCAACCAATATTATATATATATATATATATATATATATATATAAAAATAAGTACTTACCACTTTTTGATTTGCATCTTTTGATCAAAATTATGATTAATATCATTTTAAGATTATGTATACTTGTTCTTTTTTCCTTCTATAGCACAAAAGCACTTCCATATTAGATTTTTCTTTCACAATCAATTCGGTTTGCCAGTTTTTATAATAGTTTTCTGTAGTTGCACAATTACATTATCATGTCCACTTGTGAAGCATAATTTCAAACATTTTATTTGTTTTAAAATGATTGAAATAATTTTGAGTCTTTGAATGATATCTTTCCATCTACAACAATCCAACAATCCATGAAAAACAACTTTACATCTACTGTAATCCAACAATCTATGGACTTGAACATTTTATTTTTGCTGTTTAGTTAATTCTAAATTCTAGAATTGAAGATTACTTATTTATTTATTTTTATGTTGATTGTTATTTTTTATTCACGTCATCTTACTTTTTAGCACATGATAACGAATTAATATTCAGTAATACAAACTCTCTCTTTTACTTTCCTATATTCTGATTCTAATTTTATGGGTAATGTCAGATTCATTAAGGCCATACTTCTTTCATGGATGATGGATCTTCAATGTAAAGAAACCCTGGCCAAAATTGAAACTCAAACTTCATTCAGTAAGTGTGTGATATGAACGGGGAAATAATACATTTCACATAAATCAGGGGAAATAAATATTTTTCTTTAATAGCACAAAACAATACAGTTCAAATACATAAAGAAAATCACCTATATTTCAAGAGGAAGGTGTCTCTCTCAAACCGTAAACTTAAGACCCAAGACAATAATTTTATGCATAATCCTAACCATAAATTTATTGGCCCTATTTATACCCCACAATAATAAACAACAAAAGATTAAATTGCTCTTTTAGGCTTGCTGCTAAAATAATTACTCAAATTATTTGGCGGGCTTGGCTTGGCAGAAAGCGTCGTTGGTGTCAGCATAACATAATTCCCCTCCCAATACGATGCTTTGTCCTTAAGGTGGAAAAGAAATGAAATTGTTGCTCGATCAAGTCGTTTGGCTCGTATGTGGCGTCATCATCTAAAAAACCTTTCCATTTAATAAAAAATTCGTAGTAACCCTCATGAGTTCGAAATGATATTTTGTGTACATCCTTCGCCACATCCGAATCTAATGACGTCTTGATTTAAAGTCAATCTTTGAGAGTACCACAACACCAAATAACTCATTCCGTAATTCATCAATCACGAGAACCTCTGCCAACTTCGTATCACATCTCTCTTCCATGCTATGCAACTCGATCAAGAATCCGAATCCTTCATCCTGAATTGCCATCACTATGGTCTTGATAGTCACCAAAATCTTGCACAAACTGAGGTTACCGCAAAGCGCGACCATATTGTCTTCATCCTGAATACTCTATAGTGTCGAAGTCGGTCACAACACTCTTCTTTTCCTAGCTTCATTTGTTTCGTTCTCTTCATTACTTGTGAATTGCTTTCCTTCCATAAGACTACAACAACAAAAGGCACTGACGCAGTTGGATGCAACCCTCTGTCGGGGCCCCATCCATTATGGTTCTCTTTTTTAGGTTGAAATTTTTTGAATCGATCTTCTTCAACCCCGATCTTAATTTAGATATAGATGGGGATGTCAATAGTAGAATTCAAGTTGGTTGGTTGAAGTGGAGTGCTTCGGGCCTTTTGTGTGATAGAAAAGTACCGCTTAGACTGAAAGGAAAATTTTATAAGACGGTGGTGAGACCTGCAATGCTCTATGGCACTGAATGTTGGCTTTTAAAAGAGAAGCATAATAATAAGCTAAGTGTTGCCGAGATGAGAATGATTAGGTGGATGAGTGGCTTTACACTTAGACAAAATGCGAAATGAATATATCCATGATAGGGTTGGTGTAGCTCCTGTGACGGACAAAATTAGAGAAAGTCGTCTTTAGATGGTTTGGTCACATTAAATGTCGACCATCTGATGATCTGATTAGGAGAGTAGATGTTTTAGATTCGACTTGTGTTAAGAAAGGCAAAGGTAGACCTAAGAAGACTGAACTTATTGTATTAAAAATGATCTTAATTTACTCGAACTAAATGACAATATGACACTAAATAGGATGCGATGGAGAAAAAAGATTCATGTAGCCGACTTCACGTAGTGGGATTAAGACTTTGTTGTTGTTGTTGTTGAACTTCTTCAGCCCCAAGATGCAGATTATCCCATTTCGGTTGCTGCTGTTCGTTCCAAACCTCCATATACCTTCTAGATGCTGCCGCTCGATTATGCATCTCCTTGCTTCTATTTGTTTTCGTCGTCAAAATGTCATGCTATGCTGTCCAAGTGCTGTTACTCAAGTCCGCTCACGATTTCTTTGCTCGATTTCACGACTCCATATCTGTCAAAGACAATGATGCCGCCATTGGTGCCACACAAATCCTTTAGTTTATTATTGCCCGCATCCCCTCTCGACGTCGTAGCTTGATCTTGCGGTGGCCATCGACTTTACGTGAAACTTCGTGACCTTTTTCATAATTTCTTCTAGAGTCGTGAATCTTCTTTCCATGGACGAGAGCTGCGCTTCAATGGACGAGAAAAAGCTTCTCTACTCTTAACTGATTTGACTTACCTCTTTCTCTAATTTTTCTTCTAGAATATCTATTTTTTGGCTGTCATTACTCCCACGAGAGTTTTGGATCATGAATACGAAACTTATGTTGTTTTCGTTATGTTTTTTATTTTTTATTTTTGAAGGAGTCGCTGACCTGTTGATCTTTGTATACTTTCATTCTTCGAATAAATCTTTCTTCCGGGTCATATGCATATCCCAGAGAAGAGAGGAATTGAAAAAGACAGATATACAACAAATATTACAGACAAGCGAAAAAACAAAAATATGGAGAGTTTACGTACAATAAACCTTGCAAGAATAGGTTAAGTATGTCCGCTCAAACAAGGTCTGGTGGAGGCTCCATAAACCAATATTCACGAAAAAATACTTACATAGGCTACCCATAACCAGAGATTCACGTGTGGATGCCTGTTCTTGGGTCAAGAACACTCTCAAAAGGACGTGTCCCACTTAGTTAATTACATTTTGGGGATACCCAATAATACTCTCGATAAAAGATGTTTTGCCGTATTATCGTAGACAAAATCGGTTATCAAATGAAGATTATTCTGTATGGGAACACCCATATGCTTCAAAGCTCTGCCTAAGCCATTGGGCAAAGAGCGAGTCTCTCACATTCCAAGTAGGTAGCGGTTTATTGGCATATGATACCCACGTAATAACCAATAATCATCCCGATGGGGCTACCCCAATACGTCAAAGCATGTCTGCGTTGTAAAGACAGGTGACAAATTGTCGTATTCCAAATGAGCAGTAGCTCATCGACATCGAGTCATCAAAATAATACCAACGAAGTCAACAAGAGTGAAACTGCTTAACAGGGGTAGTCAAAGAAAAGGTAGGAGTAATCCTTAAGAGGTGGTGGTAGCCTAGTCAGAGGATCACAGACCCGTCATCCCAAGCCACTAAGTCCATAAGCCTATTTAGTCGTGAATGTAGTCAACTCAAAATGTCTCGAGACCCTGGTTAGCAATCCGTGAATTGCGTTGTATCTTATGACTAGGGCTGTAAACGAGTCGAGCTTGAGCGAGCTCAGTCTTGGCTCGTGTTCGGCTCGTTTGAAATGACTCGTGTTCGAAATTGGCTCGTGTTCGAAATCAGCTCATGAACAGTGTGTTCGTGTTCGACTCGGTTTAAATATTCGTGTTCATGTTCGGCTCGAAATTTGCTCGTTAAACTAAAATTGAGAAAAATAGATATATAGTATGAGATTCAAACCTGGATCAAATTTATACAGAAAAAGACACTAACAACATTGCCACATGAGGTGTTATGATTTAAACTTAGACATAAATATATATAATATATTATTATATAAATAATATATGTAATATATTGTTATATAAAATGTTATATAATTTTTTTTTTCGAGCCGAACACGAGCGAACAAAATGTTGTTCGTGTTCGACTCGTTTACATGACTATAAGCTGTAGCTGTAAGAGCTAGGACTTACACCTGCTAAAGTGACAAGGATGCCTCAGGAAAGAAAGAAAGGTGGAGGTTCAACTACAAAGCTGAAAACACTCCGAACGAGAGGACTTACGCTTTGTCTGGGAGCCTCCTAAAGATCTAGGCGCACTAGACAACCTCCTATGTATAAAAATGTATGCTGGGCTAGTGAGATTGAAGAAACACGAGAGCTCCTTCTCAGGACATGCAAATATGAATGCAACTATCTAGAGTGATCCTTAATTATTGTGAAGACACTATTAATTATGACTCGGGTTATGGCCATGCTATGCAATCTGCTTTAAAACTAGCCCGAAGGCCATCCAGGAAAGTAAAAATAAGTTTTGAAAATCATTAATATTTTAATCCTAATTTTTAATTTATCTCGAATGTTTTATTTAAGATTTTTCAAGTAGAAAATTTTTAATTTTAGGGTACTTAATGAGCATAGATTATATTCTCTGTGGAATCCCAGATGCACAAAAATAAATAATGGAAAGCAATCTAGGCATGCAGACATGCAAATGACAACAAAACAAACCAAACAAAATAATATAACAGGCCGGTGCCGTTGGGTCGGCAACATATTCTAAAAAAAGAAACTATCAGACTCCGCATATACATGCTGCTTCTAATTCTATACATTAATATCAAATGTAGAATTAAGATACGGGACACAAACACCTGCTTTTGGTCCCCAACACGTGATTCCCGCACCAGAAAGGATGCCCATACCTTATATTCTAGTGATATTGAATTGGGAGCTATGGTGGATAGACAATATTTTAATTTAAGCTCACACTTTATATTCTAGTGATTATTCCTTAGAAGATAAATTATTGAACATATCTTCACATCGTATATTCTTCTTTCCAAGTTCAAATTTTGGAAGTGACAAATATGAGTTGTATTAACAACACAATCATTTTTCTCTTAATTGATTAATTATAAGATGCAATTTTGTTTGGAGATTAGGCTATATTGTTAATTGTCAAATTTTTAAGAGAACATAGTCCAACCACTTTTGATAGCGACTCATAACAAATTTTGACGTTATAAATTTCATGGCATGTACAGCAGAAAAGTTTACTTTCGGTCATATGAAACAATGCTCTAAAGTACCAATTTCTTTTGTTTTTAATGGGACTTGTGAGGTGTAAACGTGTTGAGTCGAGTTAAATTTTGGTTTAAGCCAAGCAAGCTCATATAATTATTGGTTTGATAAAACTCAAGCTAGAGGTTGGCTTGAGCTCATTTAGCAAGTTTGAGCTCGAATCGAGAGTAAAGTAGTCAAGTGCGTGCTCAAATTGAATACTTGAGCTCAATTGAAAGCTCTTGCTTCAATCAATTTTTTTGTTCAATTTTAATTTTCTAAAATTTTAGTTGACAATTAAAATGAGTTAATCATTAAAAATAGATCTTTATTAAAGTTAATCAAGTTGACTCGATGAGATCTTAGGCAAAGCTCCAGCTCAAACTCGAGCTTGTCTAATAAATGAGCTCGAATCTAGGCTCGAGCTTGAACACACGACTTGTTAAGGTCGGCTTGCGTGTTTTTTTTTTATAAAGTCTAGTTCCAGGCTTGGCTCATTTACACCTCTAAATGAGAAATATGTGGATTTACCTCTTCTAACAACCAAGCTTGTTTCTATATTGCTGCAGAATAAACTTCTACTAAGAGAATAGTTGGTTGTCTTTTGTTTGTTTAAAGATTAAGATTTTTAATTTTGAGGATTATTTTTTTTGTTGGATTTTTCGACTTTTTGACTTGGCTTTTTGGTGGCAAATGCTACCATCATTCCATGAGGACCTTCACATATGTTAGTGTACGTTTTTTTTTTTTTCGTTGGTGCTACTCTTTTTAGATGGAAACTAGCTATAAGTGTTGGTGAATGACTTTTTGTCTTTGACAAACCCCATATTGAATGATCCATCATCCTCACAAAAAAGTAATCGCAGCTTTATAATCATCTTGAAAATTTAATTGAGAATCGGGTAAAAATGGGAGTTTGTATGACTTTATTCCCTTATTTTACATTAAAAAAATAAGGTGAGAAATTGTATATAAATGGTTAGAGAAATAACTATGAAGGAAAGAAACAAATCTGGAAATCAGTATTTAATTCTGGAATCCAGGATTAACTACACAATATAAGTAGGATGTTGCCATCCATGAATTGCTTTTTTATTCAAGTGAAAAATTGATACCTAAAGATTGTTGGATTGTTGTTGATGAAAATTTGTTCATGTAAATCTGGGGTCCTGCGGATGGGAAATTGCAGACCACAAATTTAAATTATTTCAGCATGAATATATATCTTTGTTCTGGCCGGGCGCATATTATAATCTTTAGTTACTATCCTTTTACCATTTTTCAGATTCTCCATTATTTGGGTTTAGATCATGCAGGGCATATTGGAGGCCGTCACAGGTATATTCCTACCTTTTCTCTTTTCATTGTTTATCTGAATCTATATTGTTAGATGAATCATCTAACTTGTTGCTTATAACCTGAAACTCAGTTTGTTGATGGCTTCTAAGCTGAAGGAAATGGATGATGCTATTAGATTGATTCACACACATAATGCTCTGAATGGAGATGATTATGGAAGGCACACACTTTTGGTTTGTATCCAGTACCTTGAACTTATCTGGTTATGATGAAATGATAGCTCATCGACATCGATGTTAGTATTTGCCAGTGAGAGTTTTTCTACTCTTAAACTGAAACTCTTAAGAAGCAAGAAGTAGCTTTCCGGCATTTTAAGTATTTATAATCTCGAGCACTTAAGTTTTGTAAAGTTTAATTAGGAAAAAAGAGTTATCATGATTGAAAATGGGGTTTGTGGATTATCTAATAATCTCAATGTTTATATAATAAATGAATGAATGAAATGTTACGGAGGAGACCGGCATGGTCCACTTAATATAAAAAAGAAATTTTCTTAAAGAAAAGCTTATGCCAACAATCATTCCAATGCCGAAGAGTGATTATTAATTAACTCCAGATCGTTACATGGTATAAGAACTTATATGGATTTACAACATTAGTAATATGTCTGCTAGTTTTTCTAAGTTGGAAACATGATGAGTGATTATCTATCACAACCCAACTCGGGGCTTGGAATTAACTAAAGCGGGAATACATGGTCGGACGGTCAAATTAAATTTTCTATATTTCTAATTATACCACTAACAATTTAATATAAAAAAATAATTGAAAAAGTCATTAAATGAAACAATTTTAGTAACAAATAAAAGTTACCTTTCTAATTGCTGACGTCTTCTTTTGTGCTCGTTATTTTCTCTAGTATTCATCTATTTAAAAGCTTAAATTTGAAAAAAATATTAAAACAACATAATTAGTTGTCTAAGATAACACAAGGGTAATAATTATTCTAAACTATAGTAACCCAATGAAAAGAAATCAATATGCATGTTGGTCTTTTAAATTATTTTTTATTTAATATTAGTATCAATTTAAGGATTTAAACTCATAATTAAAATGAGGAATTTGAACTATAATTAATTAAAATATAATTAATTCATACGTGATTAATTTATTCGATGCTATATTTTATATTATAGGTGGTAACTCAAAGGAGGCGACGTAAGTCGGGAACCAAAAAATCTTTTAGAATTAAAGTGAGTAATTATGTTTTTAAGTTACAATAATATTTTTTTGCTTTTAAATATATCCCTACTTACAATTTTTTTATTATTATGTCTCGTATCAATGAGATTAAATAACATAATACTCTTCATATCCTTAGTCATGAAGTATGCATGTTAAGAAATTGCATTATAATTTTTTTAAGAAGAGTTGTGATGACTAAATTATATGAAGATTCTAGTCTAGATGCATATATATCAGTTTATTGCATGATTTATAAATTTAATAAGACTGCATTTATTCATCAATAGGCTGAGGTAAAATATTTCATAAGAAAATAATATATGTTCTGAAGAATGAAGTAGTGTGTATATGAATGTTTGTTTGTGCATGCCAGAGTTCACTCTCTTTTGTTACTTATAAGGGATGTCGTTGTTCCTGTGCGCATAGATATTATCCTACTGCCCAAGATAATTGTGATGTTTAAATTGCTCACTGTTGTGCCAATGAAAGAATATCAGTGTTGGGAGAGTATGTGTTTTTCCATCTCAGACAATTGTGCAACTTATATCATGAATTTCTGTGTCGACAGGATAATATAAGTTAGGGGTGTGTTAGGTTTTGACGTTGCTTCTAAGACAAATATAAATATTAATAGCATGAAGTAAATGTAAAGTTAAAGATTAAATCTTAAAGAATATAATTAAAGTTAATACATATTAAAGTATAAGTTTATTCTATTAAAAAAATGTCACCGACACATACATTAGATTATTATGAGTTTTTCATAGAAATATGAAAGATCGACATATATATTATTTTTTTTTGGGTTATTGTAGTTTAGAAGTGTGAAATACAAAAAATCGGTATTGTATAGTGTATAACATAACAGTAGAGTATGTAGCACATGACAAGAAGTAGAGTATGCAGTAAAGAAAGCAGTACAACATACGGTGTAAAGAAAACTAAAAGGTGTAGCAGGAAAGTGATTATAAGAGAATAACATGCTGTAAAAATAAAACAAACCTGTATACCTGGGAGATCCGCTGTTCCTTAGGTGTAATTGATGCAATAGGTACAAGCAACAAAATTTGAGGAAGCAGACTGAAATGTTTTATATAAATGAAAACAAAGAAATGTCGACCAAAAAACTTGAGAAAAAATGGTAAATGACCCATACGAGGAAATCGACAAAGTGATAAATCGATGAAAATCGATGAAAACACGGAAAAATTCTGAAAAGAGATCACGGGTGCTTTGTCCAAAAATTCTAAGAAAAACATATGAATAAGTTCGAAAAGAGAGGGACTGCAAGCACTCGGGTCGGGGCTAGACTAAACTATATATTAGTTACCCGAATGTATAAAACCCGTCACTCAACTAGAAGGGTGCCCTATCGAACCTAACTTAAGAGGGTACTCATTATCCTAAATAGGTAATCGACCGGTGGACAACCAAATTTAAAATTTAAAATTTATATTTTTAGCATGCACATAGTTTTCAAACATGCAAAAGTGGGTTGTATTAATTTTGTTTGTAGCGAAAAATGTATTTTTGTTTTAGAAAAAATGTATCTGTTCTTATCAAATTTGTTTTTATCAATTTTGAAAAGTAGTTGTCCATGAGTCGATCGTGCTGTCGGACATAAGGCTACCAACAACCTAAGAAGGTTCAGATCAACTTCCGCTAGTCTTGTGTCGGTGAATGATGCTGTCATCCTATAGCTCACCTGGTTCCTGAATCGGATCCTGTGGGTTCCTGAATCGGATCCCGATGTCGTAAGATGACATATCATTCTGCTCTATCCCTGGTGTGTCTTTTTCATCACCGCCCTAAGTCTCAAAACAAAACCGACCTACTTGCAATCTTGCTTGATGATTTCAGGTATAACAGAAGACTATACGTGGGCACTTATGTATCAGACATAAGCATAAAAAATCAAACTAAGAAGCAAGAAAAAAAAAAGAACAAAAATGAGGTGAGAGAGATGAGTCACTGATCCACCTAAAACACTGAAACAACGGAAGACAGATCAGCCCTCAAAACTCGTAACGAAAAGACCTGAAAATGAAGACTCAAAGATCCTTGAATCAATCCAGAAGGATATCACTTTCTCACATTTTTATAAATTGCTTAACCCGAGTCAAAATGACCTCACACCTCAGTGACTTCCTAACATCGGTGCCCAGCTCTCAAAGACATCTTTTATGAAATTACTTTATTCCAATCAAATGCTTTTCCAAAATGAGACTTAGAAATCTCCCAAACTTCATAGAAGGAAAATAACTCGGAGAATACCACTACTAGTACTCCCAAAACCATGCAAAAATCAGGATCTTCCAACTTCTAAATTATCAATGACCTCATATATCAAATAAACATAAAATTTTCCCATAGAACCAAATAAATGCTCACGACCGGGGTCAATAGAGGAGAGTATAGCCACCAAGACTTTTGGTCAAGGCAAAACAGGGCCAAAGAGACTCGCGGCCAAGCCAACCCAAGGCACATAAGGAGAAAAGGCTCACGACTAAGGCAACCCAAGGCCAAAAGAGGCTCACGACCAAGGCAACCCGAGGCACAGAAGAAGAGGAGGCTCATGGCTAAGACAACTCGAATCAATTATATGAAGATATTTGATATACATAAGAGAGTGAATGGACAAGCCTTCACAAAGCCTCCAAACCGACTCGAATTTCACCAAGTAGGACATAAGGAGACTGTTCAACCCATTCTTCAATCACTTAACTTTATAGATAGGGCAAACCCATACATTTTTGGATGACAAACTTGACTTATCAATCAACACCCAAGCCACTTCGTGTAGGAAGAGCCAAACAACCCCAAAGGACTACCGGCAAGCTCACGGGTTGGGGTAGGAACTAATGCCAGCAAAACCACACTCAAACTACCTCTCGGGTAAGGGCAAAACAAGGCAACACCGAGATGCCAACAAGAGTAAAACCGAACCGCAACTAAGGTTCAAACCCAAGCCACAACAAAAGTGTAGAAAACACTTCCATGCCTTCAAGACATAAAAATGCAATGCCACCATATATTTTAGATGAGGATAGCTATGGAACTTTTCCAAATCAAAATAAGTTCCTCCACATTATGCGCTTTTAAGCCAAATATCATCATAAAATGCCAAAACTGAGTCAACCCAAGCCAAAACCGAGCTCAGCAGGGGCCAAAGCAAATAGAACCGAACCCTTTCACAACTATTGAGCAGGGGCAGGAATGAACACCACAATATGCTCTCGGGTAGGAGCTAAAACGAGCAAACCGAGCTCCCAAATCAATCCAAAACCTAGCCTAGCAGGGCTAAAATAGGACCCAAGCATCGATATAAAACTCAAGCTACCTAAATTAAAGTTCCGGCTACATCAAGGTGAAATCGATCCATTTAGAATCGAAGGAACAGTTCACATGCTTTCTGAAACATCAAGATATAGAGCCAACATATGTCTTAAACAAGAGCAACAATATAGAGAGTATATTTAGACCCCCAACTTAAATATTCCCAAGCATGAAACAACTTCAACTATAAGTTTAAACAAAGCGATACCTCATGAGGTGCTAAACCTAACCATCAAAACAAGTTATAAGACTTGTTGAATTAAATAAATCTTCTCATAACATGTATTTTAAGCAAGGAAGAGCCATAAGAAGCCAAAACCGAGCCCCCAAACATGCATGAAAGGCCAAATAAACTCTCCAATATCTCATGCTAAATAAGAATAGATGAAAAACCTCATAACACATATCCCAACATGCTTGCAAGATGAGCCAACATCAGCTCAAAGCTACATTTTCAATTATTCCAACTTGCTTTTGAACAAAAAGAGAAAAGAGGAGCTAGCATCGTCTCAAAGCCACGTTTCAACCTTCTTATTCACAATAATAAAAATGTGCCATAGTTTCATCTCAAGCAAGTAGAGAAAAGAGAAGTACTTATATCATGCTATATTTCCACCATTTTAAGCAAATAATCAAGTCCAATCCCTAGAACATGCTCATACTTTCATCTCTAGACGCTGGAGTAACATGCCTTTCAAAAATATAAGTGCAACACTAAGCTAACATGCCACATTATCCATTGCACCAAGCTAACAGAGACTCGGCAGAGAGCAAAACCGAAAAGAGGCAAAGCGCAAAAGGAGAAAAAGTACCTCCTCGAAGCAAAAAGAAAGTAACACAGGAACTTTAAAGGCATTCCCCAACTTCAATTTCTCTTCCAACAGTAAGAGGAAACCAATTCAAGCACCAGAAAATCAAAGAAGTGAGTGACAAAGAAAAATGACAGGGTTTCCTCCCTTAGAATTTTTTTTTCACCTCTCAAGGCTTCATCACTGAGCTTTTAATAAAGAAGGAGAATAATGATTAAGAAGATACGACAGAGGGATCGAGCGTAGAGGAAAGGATCCTCGCAGAGACCACGCTTTGTGGTAAGGAGAGTCGAGAATAGAGGATACGATCCTCGCAGAGGATATGATCCTCGGCAATGATAAGGGAATGGGTCGTCTGCGAGATTGTCTCGCGTGCGAGAGGAACGAGCGCGGGAGCGAGACTCCAACGGCACGAAGGAGTGGGCCAGGCGAAGCCGAGCGAACCGCGGCTAGTGCAGAGGTCCACAAGCGCGAGGGGAAGAAACGAGAGAGGATAAAATGAAATTAGGTTAAGGATTTTTAATATAAGTCATTAATAATAATAATAATAATAATAATAATAATAATAATAATAATTATAATATTTTATTTATTATTATAATAAACATTTAAATATGTATTTTCCTCAAGACTCACCGTCGCAACGAAACGAACGTCCCCCTAGGCAAAATTGATGTTCCGGACGCATCGGCGCAGTCTGTTTCGTCATCCGGTGTCGTTCGGGCAACCTCGTCGTCGATCGGGTCAAAAACGTGTCGCGGTTTGAATCTTATCAAAATTTCGGAATGAGTTCAATCAAACAGGACAGTGCAAAGGACGACAGCGTCAAATCAACGAGTACAGTCAATCCTAAGGCCGACAATCCTATAGGAATACTCTCTGAGTTCCTTTGGAGTAGCCTTACCTGCTAAGCAATAGCGGTCAAAATTACTATATGGAACGTTAAGTCGAGCGAAGAAAAGTTCAGAATTGTTAACGGGGAGGGCTCCTTCACTAGTTTTCTAGGAGTAGTCGACAGAAAGGTCCTACGGCTAGATCCTAGGCTACTAAGGATGGGAAAACTGCACCTCAACCGAAAGCGAGGTCAACAAATCATTAGCATCTCTTCTCTGTCAGTTGAAAGCTGATATTCCTCTTTGATGTCTTTTTTTCTTCTTCATCACTATCCACTTCTATATTGTCCGGTTCTATAATTGCTTCTTACTCAGTGAAAGAGATAATAATCACATTCATCTGTATTAATTTTCAACCTTGATTGATTATAAAAGACAAGAATTTTTGCTAAGTTAAGCATGACATCTATGGAAAATTTGTCAAAAATAGTTGATTCCATAAAATTGAGTAAAACTTTGGCAAACATGTTGGTCTTATATCTATCAACAAAGCCACCAAGATAAAATTTCTCATTGGTGTATCAAAATTAGGGGTGTGTGGGGTTCATTTGGGTAATCTCACTGAGATTCGGCCGATGCATTAAGATTTTCTAGAAAACAAGCGATAGTAGTTGTCATCATTTGGTTAGACTAATGAAGACATATTTTGAATGCAGTAAACCGACGTATAAAAACTCTCTAGGTTCAATCCTATGAGAAATTTTCTGATGATATTCATATTTTGATGGTCTAAGGAAAATTTGTCAATTTGGGCAAAGTCTGATGGACAAACAAGGGATTCAATCTCACCAACTGAGAAGAAATGTTGCAGGCTTACCCATGAAGGTAGTTTATGTATGGAGCAAAACTTTTAAGAGATCTTTGCATGTGACATCGATTTCAACATGGTAAAAAAATAATCTTTTGAAGAGACTTTGAATTTACCTGCGTATGACTTCTTACAATCGATCTCTATTCTTCCCTGGCCTTTATCTAAAAACAAATTAATTGTCGGGACTAAGATTGTTATTGAGTTTATAATTCTAATGCTGTTCACGTCTGTCACTATTGTTTCTCGTGAAGGATTAGAGTTGTTTTCTTTATCAGTTTATAGTTTTTTTAATTTTTTAGAATGCAAGTTATTTTTTTCTTTCTGTCTCATTCACACGCTAAAAAGAGATTTCTGCTTATTTCTTTCTATGCAGGTCGTTGTCAGTGACCATGGAATGACTGAGAGAGGAAATCATGGAGGATCGTCTTATGAGGAAACAGATTCCCTTGCTCTTTTTGTCGATCTATGGTCTGAAAGTCCCATCTTCCCACTCAGCATGAATAATGAAGTTTTTCAAGTAACCAGCAAATTGTGCACCCTTTATTTCACTTTCACTATTTTAAAAACTTCCCAGGACAATTTGTGGATTTCTCTAAAAAAGTGAAATCGATCAAGATCATTGAATTTCATAATTGATTAAGCTAGTTTTAATAAAATGGAATAAATGGCATGCTGATGATTTAAGAGAGCTCCTGAAATTCTATGTTCTAGTGAAGGTTGACTTATTCCCAGGTAGACACAGTATTTCATTCTCATTTACTCCATTATTGAAAAAAGAATAAAAAATTAATGGAGTGAAACTTTTCAAATATTTGCTATTCCGTATTTTGAGTAACTGCTGATATTAGTGAAGGAAGATTCATTACAAATCTTACCCCGGTCCTATGGAAGAATAGTTGAATATCCGAACAAGATCTTAGGAAGTAGCTTTTAAATGAAAATAGGTACTTTGGGTCTTAAATATATATAAAGAGTGGCGAAGGATTTAATGCGTGCCACATAACTCATATGTATTTATATACCTAAAACATAAATTTTAATATTTACATATATAACACTCAAATATTTTAACATCAGATTAAAAATACCATTATTGATTTCTTTTTGGTAAAGTGAAATACATCCTTTCCTCCTAAGATTTTGATTTGATTCCAATGCTAAAGTTTTATGTATTTAAATATCAATCTTTAGATTTTAAGTACGTAAATTCATAAGAATTGTGTGGTATGCTTATAAAGTTTCCTTAAATTTATAATTGGGCTTATTTTTTCCATTATGAGGCTAGTTTGGAAATTAATGGTTGCTTAAGCTTTTAAAAGGAGATGCAAAATTTAAATTATTGGTATGGAGACCAAATCTCATTGACCCCCCTTGGCTATATACTTCATTCGTCACCATCTTAATTACATCACTCTAGGTACTTTATTATATCTTGTCTTGCCACAAATAAAAAACTATCCTTAATCAAGTAAACACCTAACAACACGAAAATGAAGAATGATGCATGAATAATAGTTGGATAATTAAAGAGAAAGTAACATAAAATGTTTCTAATTGAATTTCTTAACTATTCAAATCTGATTAAAAGTAGTCCCTTAGCCTCTTAAAGTAGATTCAAAATAATCCAATAGAGGGATTATTTTGGATCGTATATGAGGAGTTAGGGGACTAAAATATATTTATTGTCTGGGACTAAAATGAATCCATACAAATAGTCCATTGGTGTCTTTGACCTTTTCTCCTTTGGTACCTAGATTAGTCAAGTGTTCCGGATGATGTTTATAGTGACAACTAGTAGCCGGGATAACAAAAAGGAAATCAAGTTGCTAAGTTTTTTATCAAAGCTTAACTAATTGATTTTTTTATTTAGATTGATTGATATTCAAAATGATGGCCTTAAGATTAGTGACCCTTATTTTTTTTGTCAGTAGGGCACATTTTTTGTTTTGAGGTGTGAAATCCTGTCATCATTCTGTCTATTAGGAAGAACGAAAATCATACTGCTAAATTAGGAGCTTTCTTATTTAAATTATTTCCAATGTATTTATTATGATTTATTTCTCTTTTAGCTGAGTATTTAGATTAGAAATATAATATTATTACGTTACCTAAAATAGATTATGCACTTTATTTTGTACTTAAAATAGATTGCAATATTATTATTTAATGGAATGAAAGCAAAGGGAAAAAGCATCGAGCCTATTCAGAATTCAGTCTGTTTTTCTCAAAACTTTGTCATGGTTTCAAAGCCAAATTTTTGCCCTAACCACCGATAATCGTTGAAGGACCATCAAGACTCCCTTCCCGTCGGCCTTCTTGCGAGAAGGGAGGAACTATTTCTTTGCCTTGATTCGCCCATCTAAGGATTTTCGTTTGTTGCGACTGCTTCATCCGCCTTTGATTCGCCTTCTTCCATCTCCCGCGTCTGGTTCTGTGTCTTGCGTATGATTCCAGCTGCGATCTGCGATCCTGTCCATTTATTATTTTGTCTGCGATTCAAGTCTCATTCGCAATCTACGATCTCATTCACTTCGTTCGCTTCATCCGATTCAAATTATCTTCGGTAGACATCGCTGATTCTGTGGCATCTTCGACTGCTTCTTATGCTTCCCTTCGTCTGCTTAAGCTTCGACTTCAACACTCATTCTTAGATCAATGACTTCAGCTTCGAAAAACCATAGATCTTAGTTTTCGACACTCTTGTGTTTTGGCACTCTCAGGCTTCGGTATCCTCGGTCTTCGACACTCTCTGGCTTCGACACTCTTTGGCTTCGGCACTCCCAAATTTCGGCACTCTCGAGCTTCGACACTCCCAAACTTCGGCACTCTCGGGCTTCGACACTCATTGCTTGAGGATTTTTGGTCCTGACAATGTTATCAGTTTCTTGTTGGCAAATTGATGCTTCTTGATCAGTCAGCATCAATTTGAGGGGGGATGTCAATTAGGAAGGACGAAAATCAGACAACTAAATTTGGAGTTTTCTATAATTAAGAGCTTCCTTATTTAAATTATTTCCAATGTTTTTATTATGATTTTTTTCCCTTTTAGCTGAATATTTAGATTATGAATATATATCATTAAGTTACCTAAAATAGATTATGCACTTTATTTTGTACGTAAAATAGATTGTAAGATTATTATTTAATGGAATGAAAGCAAAGGGAAAAAGCATCAAGCCGATTCAGAATTCAACCTGTTTTTCTCAAAACTTTGACACATTCTACTGCTTCTTTCAGGAAAAGTGACCAAATGAATAATTGTGCTGCGACTATTGAAAATTTTTTATACATAAACTGTATTGATATCCAGGTGGATGTTGCTCCAACTTTGGCCCTTCTATTTGGTGTCCCAATTCCAAAGGACAATGTTGGCGTATTGCTCATTGAAGCTTTTAATTCACTGGAAGGTGAAAAACTTGATAAATTTCATTTTATGATATTGGTTTAATTTGCTTTGGACACCTGTTTTATGATAAATTATTTATGGATGTGTAAATCATAATTTTTTTATGAATTAAGGATTAAGAAATGTATTTTTTTCCTTTTCCAAAATTTTTCTATTAATGTCGTGTTTACACATTATTCAAAGTATATTGCATTGTTGATTTTTTTTTTTTTGATGGCATGAAGGCTATGTCTATTCTAGTTTGATTTTGACATTATTCACAATTAAAAAAGTTCAATATCTTATAAATGTATCTAATTTCACGCAAATACTTAAAAAATTATAGGATGAATTGCTCGAAGGATTGGGTTGACCGTGAAATTTTTTCTGTTTAAAAATGTTTTTCTCTTGTCCAAAATTATGAATTTGATTGCACGTTCAGTTTGAGTTACCAAATCCATTATTTAGGTATTTGCATTTAAAGCAACTATATTTATCTCCATTATTTTAATAACCACATGCAAAATGATAGTAATTAGATTTATATTTTTGGCTAAATTTTTTAGTCAATATATAAAACGTAATTGTGCTCAAATTTCTTGACTTGATACTCCTCTTTTATTTATATTAAATGCATAACTAGAAACCATAAACTGTTAAACACCATACTAAAACCATGCAACTTAAGCATGTGTGTGTTTTCAAGCGTTTTTCGATCTAAACAACAGCATGATCAGTAGGTTTAGTCCATCTATGATTTTCTTTTTTTCAGAAAATTAGTAAATGTAGCCATCATAATATTAGCCATTAAAGAATTGTGGGTAAAAATTTGGTAGGTCACGAAAAACTTCGAATATCATGCACATCTGTTGGTTTTGTTGGATCATTAATCACGTAGACCTTATCAATATTAATAGACAATCAATCTCCAGTTACAACAAATCTTAAAAAGAAAAAGTACAGGTGCAGTCATGAAGTGATATTTCTTTAGATTCAAATACTACTTTTCTGCTTGCAAATCCCAAGTACTCTCTTATGATGCATCAAATGCTCTTCTTATGTATATTTATAAATTTAAATATCAACATTGTTAACAATAAGAAATTTTCAAATAAAGGGACACACGTCATAATTCATTAGCCTCATAGAAGTGGTGGACATAAAGTCCGACACCTGAGTATTCTTTATAATGCGGGATGTCCCCTGCACGGGAGTTCCTGCGACGGAAGCGGGATTCCGCTTCATGTTGTTGTGCATTTCATTATATTTCTTGAATGAAGAATTGGAGCTTATATAGTGTTCTGCTGTTGCAAATCTTGAACATAGTATGCGGGAAGAGCTCATTTCTTTTTTTGCACTCATAATATATATGAAAACGAAGGATGTAATCTCATGAAGAAACCACATTCAGTTTGAATCAGAGTTTATTTCATTATTTAGAAGGCAAAACTTAGAGAAAGTTGTCGTTTATTGAGTTACGTGAAAATCCTTGTTTAATTTTATTAAACTACTTGCTGTTACATCAGTTTCATTTTCTGAACTCAGATGAGCATAAATTGCGAGCCTTGGAACTGAATTCCTGGCAACTGATAAGATTGCTGCAAGTTCATTTGCCTCACTTACTTTGCCAAGAACTGAGAGACAGCGCTAGTAGTGATCAAGCCCTACAATCCAAAGAGTTCTTGGGTAACATTAGGGAGAAGCTGCATCATTTGTACTCTAAAGCTAAGGCTGCTCATAAACTCTGGAAACTTAGTGAGCATGACTCCAGCAGAACGTAAGATCAAAGATTCAGACTTGGCCATTTCAATAATCATGATTAATTTTCATTCAAATTGGCCTTTATTTGCAGATTTGCGAATAGCACCAACTTCAATGTTGCAGTTGCAGCGTATTATGATTTTTTAAGATGCGGGAGTGAGTGGCTGTCACATAAAGCAACTGATGTAATTTTCTTTTTGGGGGATTTACATACATTGCACACAATTCTTATTTGTTTGCATATCTCACATCTAAACTTTCATATTTACACACGTACACTTTTAATATCACATAAAAAAATAGAACTATTGTTACTTTGTAACAGTGAAATACACTTTCATGCATAGGTTTAAAGCACTGTAGTGTTATGTATGTAAAAATGGAACTTTAGGTGTCAGATTTGTAAATACATCAAAATTATTTGCTATGTATGTAAATTTTCCTTTTCTTTTTTACTTTTTCTTTCCAAGTTTCTATGAAGTTCTAAACTTGTTATGCAGCTCCTGTCTTTAAATGAGATAGATTTGGCTCACATCTATGCAGAAACCTATCAGGTGGATTCTGTCTGGCGTTGTCATTTTGCTGCTGTCATCTGTTTTATTGCTGTATATTTTGTTTCTCCAATTCAAAGACCATGAGATAGAAATAAAATTCAGTGCCATGAAAAACTGTAACTTGATCTGGCATTTGGATGATGCTTTTGTTTCCATTGGAACCTTTCTTCATATTTTCAGTCTTGGTGCAAGTTCCATGGTGGAGGAAGAGCAATACACGTGGCACTTTTTGACATCAACTCTGTTCTCGATTCTTTTCTACATGACCATCTTGCCCTTGCTTAAGGAGCGAAAAACAGTTTCAGTCGAAATGAATAAAGAGGAAAAACTTGATTTCAATCTGTCTCTGACAAGTCGTGCTCGTGCTGCTAGAGGTGCCATCAATGTGATTTTCGTGAAACCATTTCACACTTATTACCAGATATATTCGTTAATGATTGTTCTGATTTGTGGAAGTATTTTAAGGGGTTGGCATCAAGGAGGTGTAAACTGGGCTCATCTTCCTGATATATCGAAGTGGCTGGAGCAAGCCGGTTCTTCCACCATGAAGGCCCTTGAGATAACATCTTTACTCTCGCTCATGATGTTAAGTTTATTTGCCCTTAGTTTACTAAAGTCGAGGACTAGATACATATGTATAGCTTCTCTTGGCATCATTGTTTTGGGGTTCCTTGTCTTACTGCATATCATAGAGAATCGACCTATAAATCATTCGAATTCAATAGTTCAGATATTTTATTTCAGTTCTGGCTTCTTGGTATTTGGAACATTCATGATTTCGCCTTGGATAATGCCTCTTCATTGCCACAAAAATATTTTCCCGAAAAAGATTTCAGGTTCTCATTGTAGTGATGTGGATACTGATGGTACTTTAGTGGGATTACAAGACTCGCTTTATCTGATTGGAGTAATGAATGTCTCATCCTGGTGCCTTTTACAGCTTCTTCTGCAACAGCCAGTCAATGCTGTCCCTATATTGCTGATTTTTGTGCGCACAATGGCCAGTATGATCTATTTTTCAGCCGGACAACATAGGCAATTGGTCGAGGTTGGGTTAGATTTCTTTCTTTCTTTTTTTTTTTTGGGACCACTCAATTCCTATGTATTTACATATGTAACAACTTAACTTTATTTCTTACATTAATATCACTCAAATCTGTCGCAACACATCAAATATACTGCCTTTTTAAAATTTAAAGGGTGAAATACACCTTTTCATGCATTTATAATGTGGCATGTATGTAAAATTTGAAGTTTAGATTTTAGATATGTAAATACATAGGATTAAGTGGTATGTAAGTATATCTTTTTTTTTTTTTGTTTTCTTGTGGCAAACGTGATCAAATCAAAAGTTATTGAATTTTAATCGAGTATTCATCTTTACTATCAATTACTTCAATTTGGAACTAGTTCTTTTGAATGTAGTATACTATAGTCTGTGCACTTTGCATGAAATTTTAAGAAAGATGATTGCATCATTTCTTTTATCCTTTTTTTGATTTACACTAAATATAATGGTGTTTTACATGATTTATTACTGAGAAAATATTGCAGGACTTTTTTGTTATTAAAAGTTACATTATCATGCATTATACCAAAGATTGGTCTATGAAGTTGATGTCCGCTTTTCTATAGTAGTTTGGAAATTTTGAGAATTTTCTTTTCTATGAGTCTCTGTTTGTTTGATTTTTCAATTCTAATGATAGCCTATAGAAACCAAAAACAATATTTTTTCCCATTTTCATATTGTGAAAGCTACAGTCTTTCGAAGGTGAGTTGGGTTGGTCTGCACCATGATATGATGTGTATTTTGAGGAATTGGCAAAACCTATTTTAGCCACTGTGACATAGGTCGAGGAAAAAAAAAAGATGAATGCAAAAAAAAACATTTTATATAGGTTCACCCAATAGATGGCTACTTGTTGTTGTTGTTGTTGTTGTTTCTGCAAATTATATTATGATTTGATTTTGGAGAATTACAAGCATAAGATGGCCACCCCCCTCTTCATAAAGAAAATCCACGGTTCTTACAAACATAATAAAATTTTCAAAAAAGACCTTAATGAAATTAACCCGCACATGTGCTTAAAAACTAAATTGGTTTGTGACTTGCGACTAAGTTTGCCTCGAACATTTTTTTTTATAGGCTACAAGTTTAGGATCCAAAACAGAACGGTCTGAAATAGGTCTTGGGCTAGTGAGCACTAGAAAATTTGATTTTTTTTCTTTTTTTATTTAGAATTATATTTGGTTGGACACGCTTTACAGCATTACCAATTACATCCTTAGAAACAAACCAGTAATGGCTTTTATGATGAGGTGAAGAGCCTATTGGCTATAAATATTGTGCATGCAATGACCATAATCCAATGGTTTTCGTCGGGATTTCAAGTTTTCGTGCGAAATTAGTAAGAGTTGCCATTTTTATGTTGCATTTAGCTCTGTTATACCTGACAAACTTGGTTTCATCTTTGATAGAACTTTGACATGATCTTGATGGCATTCTCTTTATAGCTTTATTTAGCTTTTGTTTCCTTTAGTGTTAATTGAGCTAGTTCTATTTTATCGCCCACAGGTCGCTGCCATATACTTCTTAGGAATGGCTGGCCATTTTTCTATGGGAAATAGCAATACTTTGGCGACCATCGATGTTGCGGGGGCTTTCATAGTAATTAAATTTTATTTTTTTGTCTATTTTATTTAACAAATTTTATTTAATTTTATTTTGTACCTCAAACTATGTTTTTGATCAGCATGCATTCTAAACTGTGGTCAGGGTGTCTCAAGCTACTCGATCGTATTTCCAAGCATACTGATGTTCATTATCACCTTTTCGTCTCCAATTTTATCTTATCTTAGCATGGTGGTAAGCATATCTACGAAGGACATTATGAATCTCTCTTTGTCGGCAAGTTCCGATCTGAGCCGGCTACTCAAACTGTTGATTGCTTTTCCTTGTTTGCTTCCCTTGGTCCTTAACTCCGCTGTTTTGGTGGCATTTACCATTATATTGTTGGCTATGAGAAATCATTTATTTGTTTGGAGCGTATTCTCTCCCAAGTAAGTTGATTGTTTTTTGTTTGAGAATTACCACACGTGCAGAGAAAATTTCCCTTTCTAGAAGTATGCCTATATGATTGCTAATTGAGGCTAATAGTTTGATTCAAACCTGTGATGCATTTTTCTACTTAAGGATTGCTTTCAAAATGAGAGACGTGTCATAATGTTTCTTTGATTTTTTGCAGGGGATCATTTTAGTTCCAAAGTCTATAAAAGTCTCTATTTAGTCTCCAAGCTGTTTTAGTGGTGGTTAAATTAATCCTTTTTGGTGACTTTTTAGTCCTTGAAACAATAGTATGGGGACTAATTTGCTACTTTTATAGGCTCTTAGCCGGGGAATATTTTGACACTTTACTCTCAAATATTATGCAATACATTGTACCAGAGCTGTTATGAGCAGGGAACTAAGATACTTTTATACTGAAATGTAAATGCGAGTTTTAATATCATTTATTTGATGAAACCATGATTGTAGCCCCTTGCACTTAACAATAATTTTCTTTCATTTAGGTTGATTGGATGCTATTTTTGTTAAGGAAAAAATTTTTTGTTCGGACTCCTGATGTAGCTCTACGTGCGGACTCCAATAATATGCCGCCACGTGTGCTACATTGTGGAGGTTATTGAAGTGGAACCGCATAGGTTATTTAGGAGTTATTTTAGGGTTATTTCGTGGTTATTTAAGAGAAATCTATATATTTCACTTCAATAACCCAGACCCACTCCAAAATAATCTCCGCGGTTCCACTTCAATAACCATGAAATAGCATCGCCGTGGTTATTTCGAGATTATTGAAGTAGAATATATATGTTTCTCTTCAATAACCCTGAAATAAACCTAGAAATAACCTCCACGATGTTATTTCGGGGAGTTTATATTTCTAGGTTAATAAAGTGAAATCACAGAGGTTATTTCGAGGTTATTGCGGAGTATGCGGTTTCACTTTAATATTTTTTAGGTGACCCGATATAACACACATGCGATATATTGCTAGGAGTTCGCATGTAGAGCCACGTCTGGATTCCAGACAGAAAATTTTTTCTTTTGTTGAAGTTAAACTATCAATGAAATGAGTGCAATACCAATTGGAAAAATTTGCTAGTTCAAAAAAAAAAAAAAAAAAAAACCCATCAAAGCTAACTGGAAAGAAACGAAATGAGAATCCATTTGATGTAATTAGAGGAGCACCCTAGGAGTCCTCATTTAAGGCATTTTGTTTTGAGTTGAATAAATTTTGGAGAGTAAAAATATATATATTTTTAATTATTTTTCCTTCTTGGCATAGATAATTTGACATATTTTATCCACTTAATCTTCTTTACTTAAATTATACTCATCCTAGAGGAATAATAATGACAATCTCGGCCATCAATATGCTCGATGATCATGAGTTCTTATTTCATATGGTGAATCTGGATTGATGACCTTGTGTGCTAATAATATGCCGATTACGTTATTGGGCTAAGGACACCCCAAGAAGTATCCAAAATCTTGACAGTATGTATAAAGTGAGTTTTGATTATTTTATTGCTTCTTTATGCTTTTTGCTAGGATCACCATAAGAAATATTTTGAAATCCTTGGTGAGCTTTGAAGGATCCTATGTTGTTGTGAATAAATATTGTACAAGAACAATATGAAGGAACCTCTTCAATTTTTACCTTCATTAGCAAGCAATAATAATGCTAGTAATAAAATTCTCATTTTTCAAAGGAATAGCAACTTCTATTTCAACCAAGACTCTAGCCACCATTGACTTGAAGAGATTGGTCATATTAACATCTAATCAAATTAATTTTTCATAAATAAAATTAATAGAAAATCTATTATATTGATTGAAACAGTGAATGTGAATCTATGGAAAAACAACTGAGATTGAAGTAAAAGTTGGTTCTTCTTAGCAATCAAAGTCTAGAGATCACTTAGCTTAGGTTTATTATTTAGGTTGATTGACATTTCACTTGGAATCTTTTTTTTTTTTATAAGAAGATGACCACCTCTCATTTATCCAGTTTAGAATGAGTGGCTGATATTCTCAGAAAAGCTCTACCTTTTTTTCAATTATATAATAGACTTGAGCTAACTAATATATATATATATATATATCTGTGTGTGTGTGTGTGTGCCGCCAGCCGCGACCTGTTGGTAGAGCAGCCTCTTTGAAGGTCGTAAGTCCCATCAGGTCACGGGTTCAAATCCCCCTCTGGCCAGTTTGCCAGTAATGAGGACGGTCCTTGAATAGTTAGGTACATGAGTATGGCTGGGGGCTCGTATAATAGCCTCTGGCCATTCTTTTTTAATATATATATAAGTATGCTGAAGTTTGAGGGGAGTATTAAAATAAGAAGTACTAAATTAAGAAAGTACTCTATGTATATGTTTATTTGTTTGTATCTTATAACATTGTTGTCATTCATATATCATAATTGTAGAGATGCTTGTAAATGAGACACAAGAAAGATCTTTATCCCCTAACTGAACCAACTTCATCTGAAGACTACTATTCTGAGGGTGTATTTGGTAGCATCTATTAATAGGATTTATCTTCTGATTTACAAAACCCAGCCAAACACAAAAAAGCTCGAGTTCCGTGGATTTATGAATTTTTGAATTTAAGTTGCTGAATTTTGCCTTCGATCCAACTTAGTCCGGATTTACTAAATCCAAAGAGAAGGTAGATTTAACGGATTTACGTTTTATGATTTACAGATTTACTAAATCTTACTGATGCTAAATCCTACTTGCAGCTAAGCACTCCCTGAAGAGTTTTATAAAATATGACAATTATCAAATGAAAATGTTTTCATAGTCGTTTATAAAACGAATGTAATTAATTTGATGCATATAGGACACATTAAAAGCTTTATGCCCAAACATAAAATTTGTTTGCAATCATTTTGTTGCTCTTCTCAATTTGATGGATTTGATCTTCATCTTCTTCGTTATATATCTTTTTGTCCATAATTTTTATTTGTTTACATTCATAACACTCAAATCCTTAACATCATGTAAACTCTCTCTCTTTCCTGTTTTTATAAAAGTAAAATACACCTTTACATGTATAGTTTCATAATAATGTTTGTTAGATATGTAAATATATAAGAATTGTGGTATGTTTGTATGTAAATTTCCCCATCTTTTTTCTTGTTAAAACTCCTGCAACTTGCTAAAAGGTTGGAACTTGAATGATTGAAGGTACCTCTATGTTTGTGCTGGAACAGCGAGCGTCTACATTGGGGTGTTTGTGGTTGCAGCCACGGTGTTCTATACCTGCACCGTGTTCTTTTTCAGGGCAAAGTTGCTTAAATCTGGAGGTTCTTAACATTCAACCAGCTGGGGGCATTACTGCAATTTTGAATACTGTAATTTTTTTCATTTACTATATCATACAAACAGCTATTTTATAATAGTCCGTGCAAAATCTTATATTTCCACTCATTTAAATTGCAATTTCGGATTTCACACGAGGATCCATACTTATGAGATGTATCTCATAAATAAATCATTTTTTCTGTAAATTAGGACTTGTATTTTATTACATTGTAATGTATCTTGGAAAAGTACTTTATGAGATCAATAGTTAATGGTAATAATTTTTCTTTTCAAGTTTTTTTTTTCATGTTGGTCTACATGCAAGCACACGCGCACACGCCACTTTATTTAAGAATAAAAAGGTTTATTTCATTCTGTTTAAGTTTAGAGATTTGGATGGTGAAGTAAAATTTAGATGTTCGATATGTAAATGCATAGGAATAGGGTAGCATTTATGTAAATGCACCTTTTTATCTAACTTATAGACAAGTTTTGAAAGGCCAAAGTATCATTTTTGGTAATAAGTTTATTTTAGTAGGCTCTGTCCGGATAGGAGTTATGTGCTTTGATGATAAACTATATGATATCATATGATTTCATACTGGGTTTCTTATAGGAATAAATGCATGGAGAGGTTTTTTCAATACTTAGAATTGAAAAGATTTATGAGTTTATGGATTTGAATCATACATATATTTTTAATGTTCATTATAAGACGATTAACTAATCATTGGAAAATAAATGGTTTCTCTAGTTGACTCAAAATTGTTTATTTGTAAAGATAAATGTATCGTATTTATTTCAATTCATAATTGATACAAATTAAGAAGCAAAGACGAAGGTTAATGTGCCAATTGGGAGAAATATTTGCGTATGTCAGGAAGGTTACAGAGAGAGTATTGAGGGTTATATCCGCGTTATACCCTATATAATCTCTCTATAATTTACCTTTAACTTACCTGTAACTTACAAAATATATGAAAATAGAAGCGCGAAACTTACTAGTTACAGATATGTTACAATGATGTTACAGAGGAGTATAACACAAATATAACTCTCAACACATTTTCTATAACATACCATATGTGCGTAGCTCTAAGCACGTCTTACATACGTAAATATTTCTCGTCAATTGGTCCCTTTGAAATTTGGAATTTTTCTATATAAATATTAATTTAATTTATTTTCCTATTCAGCTTGGTCAATTTACCAATTTTGCCCCCTTTTAATGTTTTTTTTTTTGGGTACAACACTTAAAAAAATTAGATATTTAATAATTTTACGTATGCTAAAAATTAACTTTGGTTTGGCCTCTTCAAATGACTCGGTATTAAAAATCATATAGGATTATTATCGTACCTACGGCCACAAGCACAGATGTATCAATAATTTATTATAATATATGTTTTCCTAAGTAAATGTAATTTTTTAAGAATTAAAAAAAATTCCAATAATATTCCATTGGGGCATTTAAATAGATTTCAGCCAATATTTACAACATCCTAATTTTATTTTTTTCATTTTTATCATGCAAAATTTTCTTTTCTCATAAAAATTATCCCTATTTTTATTTCAAAAAATAAAATATAACTTTTTTATACCAAATATATATATATATATATGAAAATCGGACTGAATATTGTATTGGAAGAATGAGTGAATAATAATAATAATAATTTATCAATTTAGTAAATAAAATTTTAATTTTAGATAATATTTTTAAATATTTTGTAAAATATTTTGAATAAAGATTTTCAATTTAATTTTTAAAATCATGCAAATATTTAACTAAGCTTTATTTTTAATATTTATATAAGTTAAATATTCCTTATCACTATTAATATTTCATTTACCACCCCAAGGCTGCTCGGGGACTGTACTGGATGGATGCATCGAGGCTGATGTAGCAACACTGATGCTCTGTCGAGCCGCTTATACGGGTTCTGAGATGAGAATGCCGCCTTGATTTTCGTTCTTGTAGGTAATGAGATGATCTTTCTTTTTTCCTTTTCTTGCTCCATTTATTGTTATCCCTTTATCCGATTTTATATTTATTTTTTTGATAATTTTTACTCTTTTTATCACGATTTGTATTTTCTGTTGTTCTTCTACACTTCGGCTCGCATTTTTCTGGAATTTTTGTGGTTTTTGATTCTATGATTGTTATGTTTGAGTTCGTAGATGATATGTATTATGTTTTATTGGATTTGATTTGGTTACTGCTTATATTTGTTGTTGTTTTTCTTCTTCAAAGTGGGTCTTGGCTTGTTATGTAGACTGCAGAAGAGAGGAAGTACGAGCTGCGGGCTTACAGTTTAAGTTATCATTGGCTTCAGTTTATTGTTGCTTTGTTTGGGCCTATGGCGTTCATGCCTTAATTAGATGAAAAAAATATTTAGGTATGGTCCCCTGTTGAAACATATAAGTTATGCTTGGTGAGAAATTTGTGTAGGGTTTTTGAAAATCAAGGTTATAAGATTTTCTAAATCGGTAGATTAAGTAACAAATAAGTAAATCAAAAGGTGATTGAGAAAGAGAGATAAGTTTTGTGTTTAGTTGGCCATTTTACAGTTGAATTTTCCTTTTCAATTGCTGCATCTAATTTAATTCTTGTCTACATTATCATCGTATTTTCTCTAATGCTTTAGAATGTCATTATAATTAATTAATTATGGAAATCTGGACATTTCTTATTCTGAGACATTGATTGTGATGGTCATAGGAAATTCATAAAACTGTTTTTTATGGATTAATTAACTTTCTGAAGTTTATATAATTGGTCTGCTCGCATTGAATAATTATCTAATTTAACAGCTTAGCAGGTTCTGACAGCGATTAACTTTTTACTTTATATCTAGTTTTACTGTTTTTAGTTCTTTGATAACTACGCATGATTGACTCCACCATAACTAATGTCTTTTCTTCTGAAATCTGCACCAGAAGCGTTGTCTCTGATAGCTCACGCATTTTTTTTTTCTTTTGCTGATTGCTTAATTTTAAGCGAAATTACATACTAGCACGCAATTCTTATGAATTTACATATGCACATCTAAACTCTTATGTTTCCATGCACTTTGGTATATTTCACTTTTAAAAAATGGTAATAGTGCTATTTTTTATGTGATATTAAAGATTTAACTGCTATGTGAATAATTTTGAAAGGTTAGGTGCGAGGTATGTAAATACTTAAAGAATTGTGTGCTATTTCTATCGTTAAACTTGTAGTGAAAGAAATCCTATTTCTTCATCCTGCGCATTTGGTAGATTTGTTTAGAATATATCAGCATCATAAGTCATTTACATTTTTCCAGCTATTTGGGGTTGGTATTATAAATTTGTTTAAATATTCAGTTGTGCTGCATGTAGTTTTAGTGTTAGTTTATGCAATTTTTTTTTTTTTTTTTTACAATCTAGAGCCAAGTTATCTGCGATGCCTTTCTTTTCTTCTTGTGCCACTTACATTAATGCTATATATTTCCCTTATTGGTATGTATATATATATATATAGATATCTGGGAAATTTTGCATACACACGCACTGCTTAGGTCTTAGATATGTACATAAATAAGAATTGTGTATGGAAATGCCCTTTTTTTGGACATGAAGGCAAATGATAAATGCTTAATGAACCATTATTTTTTGTCACTTTTTTTCAAATTTGTAATATTTTAAATTATATGACTGCTTGAAAAATAGACATTATGAGTGAGAGACGCTTACGAAGTGGTAGACCTTCTAGCAATGGTGAAGAACCTTCTGAATTTATGGTTAATCTGTCGGTTGAACAGTTCAAGTATGGGGATGTTGTGTGGAGTAGGATCAGTGGCGAGTCATGGTGGCCTGTTCAGGTATTTTTTGGTCAATGATTTTTGCAGCCATCTTTTCTTTTTTTTTAAAGATTTACATATATGCCACTCAATTCCTATGTATTCTTATATCTGACACCTAAACTTCAATTCTTACATACATATCACCTTGCATATGTATGAAAAGGTGCATTTACCTTTTTAAAGTTAAAATTGTGGTATTTTTGATGTGATATGAAAGATTTGGTTGATTTAAATGTAAAAAAAATAAAATTTCAGTGATGGATATGTAAATACATCAAAATTGGGTTTTATGTATGTAAATGGTCCCCCCTTTTTTTTGCTTTTCCTTTGAGGGCTGGTTTTAGCAAATCAATATGCTGGACAAAACGTCGATGTTTTTTGAGAAAGGACCTCAAATTTTTTACGTTCACTCACTTGCCTAATTGAACCAGCTTGAACATATGATAAAGAAGCCTAGCAACCTAATCCACTAACTGTTAGCAAATTACTTTGCCTTCTTATTTATTATTTCAGGTTGTTGATGAGAAATACGTGGCTTTTAAGCCAAAAAAGATAAAGAATGATTTAATTCTGGTTCGGCTATATGGAACTTTCGAGCAGTAAGTTACATTAGCTTTAGTTACTGCTCCGTTATTGATGAGATTTTGTAAAACTAAATCAAAATAATCATTTGTTGCTCACAGCATGTACGTCGAACCTGTAAACTGTGTCTTGAAGATTGAGAAGGTGAGTTGAATAGTTGAATGGATGCTGCTCGTCTCTCCACAAATTGATTTTTGCTTTGTAGTTTTCTTATTTAAGATGGTGCCATGCAGATTTTTGGCCAAGAGAACAGCAGCAACAGAGAAATATTTCAGAAATTTCTGGAGGAGGTGCTGTTTTTTCCCCTTCATAATTTGGAGAAAATATTTTGTCCGGATGACGGACGTGCGAACGACCGCGTGGATCCCAACATGCTGTGAACGCACAGCATGGTGTGATCCACATCATAAACCGGACGTAATGTTTTGTCCATTATTTGAGGTGTCCATTCTTCTTTCAGTTTGGATCATCTTGATGCAATTCTGATTGTTTTAAATTGTTTTACTTATTGCACATAGGATATAACCTACATGAAATCTGGTGGCCAATCTGCAGCTACAGTTTCTGAATTAAAAGGTCAGTCTTCTTGTTGTGTTTAGGAACATTTAATTATTTGCACATATAGATTTTGATAGATTCTGTTTTTCCATTGCTCCATTTCGAAGGGGGGAAAAAACATTGATTGTTGTTTCTCCGCTGGAAAGTTCCACATCTTATTGATAATATTTTTTTGGGAAATTTACATACATAAGACCCAATTCTTATGTATTTACACATCTAACACCTAAGCTTTGATTTGTGCATTTATACCACGCAAAGCTTTGATCTTAAAACCGAGGAGAGGCAGGGAAACGGAATGAAAATATTTTGGCATTAGCACATTACCACAGGCACAGAAAACATATGTATAGGCATAGTAGAATACTCTAGTAGCTAGTTAACTAATTACACCATTGCCCTCAGGTAGTTATGAGTAATGCGTCCACCTTCTTGCTGCTGTCAGATACTTTTGGCATTAGATATTTTTGGTTTTGGCTTTGAGTAATGCGTCCAACTCCTAATGCCCCCCCTCAAGATGATGGTTCTTGGAAAGAACCTGAAGCTTGAATTTGAAGAATTTGAACTTTGGTCGCTTAGGAATAGCTTTAGTAAAGAGATCATCAGGTTGATCTTTTGTAGGAATGTAATGAATCTCGATTTTACCCGTGTTGGAGATGACCCCGAATGAAGTGGTAGTCAATTTCGATGTGTTTTAGTCTGGGCATGGAAAACCAGATTATTTGCAATAGTCATCGTCGAAATGTTGTCACAATATAGCTTGGTTCGTTGTGATTGATCAACTCCAAACTCTGTACGAAGCAGTAAGATATCAACTGCTGCGGCAGCCAAGTCACGGTACTCAGCCTCTGTAGAAGACCGGGCAACGGTTTGTTGTTTCGTCACAGTCCATGAGATAGGTGTTGATCATAATGTAGAGCAAAAACCTGTAGTGAATTTTTGGTTCACTGAATCACCTGCCTGATTAGCATCCGAAAATGTTTGGAGAGTTAAGTTCCCATGTGTAATGAGTATACCAGTATCAATGGTTCCCGAAGGAGGCGTTTGAGAAGTTTATAGTGCTGTATTGTGGGCAGATGCATATGTTAACAGATTTTGTTAACGACAAAGGCAATATCGGGACGAGTAACCGTGAGGTCTGAAGTGCATCAGCTACACTTCTTTGCTCCTTCGGAATATCCAGAAGTGGTGTGTTGTCAGAAGAATCAATCTTCTTAGATGGAAGGGGAGTGGAAACTTGTTTGCAATCTATCATCGTTGTTTCTTGAAGTATATGTGTAAGATATGATTGTTGAGTCAAGATCCGGAGAACCTTAATGCCTAAAAATTTGTTTACATCTCTTAATTGTTTGATTTGGAGTCTCTCAAAGAGCTTAAGTGAGGATCTGAATTGCCTCCATGAAATCATTTGTGACAAGAATCTCGTCAACATATAAAAGAAGAAATAAAGTGTGATCATCTTGCCGGGAGATAAGTAGCAATGGATTGGCTCTGCTAATTGTAAAGTCTGAGTTAGCCTAAAACTCGGATATGGTAGTGAACCATTGTTGCGAAGTTTGTTTGAGTCCATAAAATGCTTTCTTAAGTAAACATATATGTTGAGGGAAATCAGTATCCGTAAACCCAATTGATTGTTTCAAATAGATAGTTTCGTTAAGCGTACCATGAAGGAATGCATTGGACGCATCAAACTCTTTATTGGGCCATTGCCGATTAAAAGCACCATCAAGGGAGTTCGGAGTGTCGGTATTTTCGCCAACGTTCTGAACTTCTCATAGTAATTAAGTCCATGCTCTTGTTTAAAACCCAGAGCTACAAGCCTACTTTTGTAGTGTGCCACCGAGCCCTCCGAATGGTATTTGGTCCAATAAGTCCAGCGACAACCCAAGACGGGTTGGTTAGATGGAGGTGGGACAAGAACCCATGTCCCTTGAGCTTGCTGGTCATGAAATTTCTCACTTATGGCTTTCTTTCATATGGCAAATTTTGTGGCTTGGGAGTAGGAAGTAGGGTCAGGTTTTGGATGAGTTCGTTGCAGCAGGTTGAGACGTTGAATGGGTTTCAGGTTGCCTGTTTTGCTGCGGGTAGTCATAGGATGAGGGGCAGCTGGAGGTATTTCGCTCAGTTCATCTTGGTGTGAAGTGCTAGGAGAAGGAAGGTCAGATTGAAGGCTTGCGGTGGGGCTGGATGTTTGTGAAGGGTTCGGTGAGGAGGTAATTGAGGCTGGCGGTGTTTCTGAGTTATGCTGAACGGCTGTGGTGGGAACCATCAGAAGTGGATTAAAGGGTGTATGTTCGGTTGGAGGAGGATTGGAGGTAGTGGAGATTGAAGGAAAATTATTTTCATAGAAGACAACATGGCTGTGAGATAGTGATTTTGGAGGTTTGAGGATTGTAGCACTTGAAGCCTTTATGGTTCGGCGAATAGGAAAGGAAAATACATGAGGCTGAACGAGGGGCTAATTTATGAGGAGTGACGGGTTCAGCCATGGATACCAAAGACATCCAAATATTCTGAGATGAGAGTATGTAGGTGTATGTTTGTGGAGAAGTTCGTAGGGAGTAATCCATTGAGTAATTTTGGAAGGTATACGATTAATGAGAGACCGCTGCAAGCAATGCTTCGAGCCAAAACTTGAGGGGTAGAGATGCATCATGTAGTAATGTTCCCATGGTTTCAATTAAATGACGCTGTCTGCACTCAACAATACTGTTTTGTTGCGGAGTATATGGGCATGAAAATTGGTGGAGAATACCGTAGTGACCGAATGTTTGTTTAAGTGTAGAATTATTGTACTCATCTCCTCCATCGGATTTGAATATTTTTATAGTTGTGCTGAATTGGGTTTCAAGCATATTGAGAAATTTAATAAATATATGTCACAACTCAGTATGTTTCATAGGAAAAAGCTAACAAAACTTGGAATAGTCATCTATAAAAATGACATAATAGCGAAAACTTTGATTTGATAATATTGGGGATGGACCCCGTACTTTGGAATGTATAAGTTGTAGTGGTGAATACATTTTTAGAGAAAGAGAAGGAAAAGGTTACCTATGACTCTTATGGTATTGGCAACTATTACATAAAAGTAAGCTAGATGGAATATGAAGTGCCGGTTGAACTTGCATATATGGTGGAGAATCTCTGGATGAGGATGTCCGAGACTTTTATGCCAAAGTGGAGACAGTTGCGAAGAGATGTTCAAGGCATGATGAGAGGCCTTTGTGTTAAATTGTCGGTGTGATATACAAGCGGAGTATAGCCTCTGGAAGTTATGGCCACGAAGTAAGATTTGGTGGGTATGCGGGTCAAAGATAAGAAAACCAGCACAATAAAAAAGAATTGCTACATTATTATCAACAATGAGTTTATGAACTGATAGAAGATTATGAGAAAAGGTAGGGACATGCCATATGGAGGGAAGGCGAAGTGTGTTGGTTGGTGTAGGAAGAATACCATCACCTGTGTGTTTTACCGTAGTGGATTGGCCATTGCCCACAAGGACTTGTTCAAAACCTTCGGTCGGGTCAGCAACTTGAAGTTGATTGAGGTCCGTCGTAAGATGTGTTGTAGCTCTATAGTCTCGAACCCGTGAGGATTCGGCTTCTAAGGCTTTGTTGATGGCATATAGTCGAGATTGGATCGATTCAAGCAGTGGGCAGCAGAGTGCCCAACTTTGTAGCAAATTTGGCATACTACTGTTGATCGTATGGAGGTACGGTTTGACTTGGATCGGTTAAGGTTTGATGGTTGATGTCAGCCTCTCCCTTGAGAGGATGTGTTTTGCCTTTCATGATATGTGTTTAGAGCAACTTGAGAGTTTACAATGGCCTCTGATTTTGTTGATCTGTTGTCTGATTGTCTCCTCGCTGCATAATAACGCATAGAAGTCATCCAATGCGATGGGTTGACGATGAGTGCGTATGGATGTTTAGAAAGTATTGTAGTTGATTGGTAGACCAATTAAGATATAGAGGATAATATCCTCAGCATCTGAGTGACCACCTTCTGCTGATATATTGTCACCAAGGTTTTGATAGCTGTGAGGTATTGAGCCCGTGATTGATTATTCATGGAAAGGTTCTGAAGCTCATTTTTCAACTAAATGGGCCTTGATCTATTTGTGGGTTGGAGACGCTTGGCAATAGTGTTCCATATTTCAGAATAAGTGGAGAGGTGAAGCAGATAGGGATAAATCGAGGGAGAGAGGCAAAATCAAGGGAGAGATGATGGGGTACAATACAGCGGTTAGGTTTTGATCAATTAGAATCTAGCTCGTATAATCAGGATTTGGTGTTGGAATATCATCTGTGGAGAGAAGAAACTTTGGTGGACAAGGAATGGTACCTTGTAAGAAGCCAATAAAACCATTTGCCGAGAATGCTTTAAGAATTTGGGCTCTCCATATATGGTAGCTATCAGCGGTCAGAGGAGTTTGAGCGAAATGCTTTAGGCGAAATTCTTTAGGTTGTTTAGCAAATATTTCAAGGAGGGAGGAATAACAGGGGCTGACATTGGTGCCATACCAAAGGAATTATTGGTTTCAGAGAAAGGAGAGATTGACATTTGCTATGGTATTGAAGGATTTTGAAAAGAAAGGAAGAGGATTACAGGAATGGAATGAGATAGGCGCAGGTCTCCTACATATCAATACAATTTGATGGGCAACTACTGGAGCTAATCACTCCTTAATCTTCTCCTCCGATGACTTTCTCAGTCGCCAACAAGGGTTTCTCGGTGGAGCTCCCTGATTGATTCCTGGACAATGGCTCTGCTACCATAAAACCAACGAGATACAGGGAAACAGGGAATTAAAATATTTTGACATTAGCACATTACCGCAGGCACAGAAAACATATATATATTCACAGTAGAATACTCTAGTAGCTAGGTAACTGATTACACCATTGCCCTCAGGTAGTTATGAGTAATGTGTCCGCCACCTTGCTGCTGTCAGATACTCTTGATGTAGCAGATATTTTCGGTTATGGCTTTGACATCTCATATAAAAAAATCCACTATTTTTAACGTTCCATGCATATGTTAGTTGGCATATATGTAAAAATTGATGCTGAGTTGTTTTATATGCAAATACATAAGAACTGCTCTTTGAAAAAAAAAAAAAACAGAAATAAGAAGTGTGTTGTATGTATGTATAATCTTCAGATTTTTATTGTGTAAACTTTTGCTTCTAATTGAAGGAACATAAATTTGGCGGTAGATAGTATTAATTTGTACTAAGAGTTGTTGATTGTCTTAAATAATTTTTTAAATTTTCTTTGTCTCGACAAAATAACAGTCTCTGATTTATCATTTCACAGAAATTTCAGAAATCCAGAAAGAGAAAGATGAATCTGGTGGAGGAAAAGATCAAATTAAAGGAAAATTAAAGAGAACCATGATAGCAGGCAATTCTCTTGTGAGTTTTCTTTTGGGCTTATTACAATCTTGTTATTTTAAAGCGTGCCATACAATATGATATTTGATGGCATGCAGTCTATATTTTGTGTGATAATTGTGCTAATTGCAAATCTGCTCTCAGCTAGCTGGTTCTTCAGATAACCCAAAAGCTGCAAAACAAGTTAAGGTTGTGACATGCGAAAACATTGATGATTTTAAAGCTTCGAAATTTGGAATCACAAAGCGGCGGACCAGAAGTGAAACATTTAAAGCAAGAAATGAAGGAACTAGTGGGACCGAAACATCGAACGAGTTGGTAAATTTAAACAGCAGGGCTTCTACATGCAGTTCAGTGGATAAAAAAGATTTAAGGAGTTCGAGTCGCAAGAATTCTAGGGAGATTCTCTTTGATAAGGCATCTGAGTCAAAATGTGTAGAACAGAATGCTCAGATTGGAGTTTTAGATCCTAAAGACATCAAGAAGTTAGTGGCAAAGATTGTTAGAGAAGTAGCTGAGAAGACTAGAAATGAGGCATTGAAAGCTAAAGAGGTGGAAAACTTTCCTGAGAACACTGAATATATAAACAGTTCAAGGAAGAAATATTTGGAGACGAAGAACACGAAGCGACATATTCCAAGAAGAGCGATGAATAAAGATATCAAAGCATCCAGAGGTGATACTCAAGCCAAAACTGCTGGACCAAGTGCTGTAGGAGAGCCAAATGGAGACTCTGATGACAAAATTCAAGATTTTGAATGCGACAATAATGACAGGACAATCGATACTTGCTTAGGCACACCGAATGCAATGGAGGAAGCGAAAAATGAACATCAAGGAATCAATGGTGCCCACCAATCAAAGGATTTTTTGGATGTGCTGAATGAAAATGTAAAATCTGAATCAAATTTCGCAAAGCAAACTGACGAAATGAAGCCCGATGAGACGGAAGATGCAATGAACGGAGCTCAAAGAGGCACGGTTATCAAACATGATGCTTCAAGAGAGAAAATGGATAGTCCTAGTAATGTAAGTATTATTTTCCTTTCTGAGAAAAGTGTCGAAATAGTCCTCTGATTCTTTGCAATGGGTCATTTTAATCCTGGAGTCTATAAAAGTGTCAATTTAATCCCCATGACTATTTTATTATAGGTCAAATAGTTCTCATAGACGACTATTTCAGCTCCAATTTAAAAAATTTGGGGACTAATTTAGCACTTTCATAGACGCTGGGACTAAAATGATCATACATTTAAACAATGTAGGGACTACTTTGACATTTTACTCTTTCTTTCGCAATACTCGCTCCGCATGCTGATTAAATAGTGTTACGAATATTCATTTTCATCATAACCTACTCAGACTAAATGTATCCTGAGCCCGCGACGTACGAGAGTCATGCAAAGTCTTGGTCTAATTGCTCCTTTAGGTTCCCCATTTTGCCGAAACAGGTTGATCAGGTCCTTGCTGCCATGACTGCCTGAAAAACCCTGAGAATTTTTTTGTTTATAAACAAACTGTAAGCAGGTCGACATAGACTCTAAACATAGATGCCCCATCTCCAAAATTAGGGTTTTGAACCATATATTTTTGTGGCCTATTAATTACTGATGCCGGTTTTGTAGAGATGGTTCAAGATCTGTCTTAACAAAGGGTGACTGCTGAAAAACTTTTTTGACTAATACATTCTCATCAAAGTTGTTTCTATTGCATGGACACTTGCGGCGAAGTTGGGTCAATTTGGGTTGAATCATTTAATGGCTGTCGTGTTTATTTAAGGCCGACGTCGATTAATCTGGTTGGTAAGAATCTTAGAAGTGTTATTGCGAGCACGATATTAGAAGTATAGGGGATATACATGCATATCTCACATGCATCTTGTAAATCACTCAAGTTTTATTAGTACAAACATTTATTGAACAAATTAAATTATATATATAACAATTTATTTTTAATAAAAAAATAAATGAACAAATTAAATTAATTTATAAATTATTGACATTAATTTTTTACGTAAAAATTTATAAGTCATCTCTAGCATTTTCGGAACATGATAAACATATAAAAAAAACTTATCTTCTATGTTGGGGTGGAATTGTATTGAGATGGGTAGTCGTAGTGGTGGATATTACAACTGTTCTTGGATGTCTTTCTTCAATTTCATCGCTTTAAGTTGTGTTATTTGTAGTATCTCGTGACATTCAATAAATTTGTTTGTTGAGATTTGGTGGAGAATAAAATTGTGGCATACTAAAACTCAATGAATAGTCTAAATTTATTTAAAACTCAATGAATAGTCTAAATTTATTTAAATCTGTATTGATATGTTCAAGTCGTGGCACGCAATGATTAAGGCATCCAAATATCAATGAACAAGTTTATTAGAAGCCATGAGATGCTATGATTGACAACTGAAAGCACTGAACTTGACTTGAAGAAGACTTTCAGGAATATCAATTGTAGCATCAATCAGTATAACCATTGTCCTGATATGCACAAGGCATAGGCACAATTCTACTCCAAACTAGAAGATAATTTTATAGTGCAAGTATCTTGTTACAAAAAAAAAAATAAAAAATGACAAACAAATTTCATGCAAAAGATTAGTTTGTTAGATAAAAATTTGTTAATTTGATGTCCAATCATTTTTTTAATTTAAAAAAATTGTAAGTTGTTCGTTAATGTAAAATTTTCATTTTATAATTTCATTTAGTCACAATTTTTAATAATAATTATTTTATTTATAATAATAATTATTTTATATTAATAATATTATTATTTTAAAAAAAAAAATTTAAGTACACGCCATAATGATCGTGTATTATTTTCTTAAAATTTTAAAAATGCCTCCGAACAAGGCGTGCATGCTTTAAAAATAAATTTTAATAGAGCTGCTTCACCTTATTAGGAGAGCGGAATGTTGTGCTTAATTTATTTTTACATATATTTAAATTTATGTCTAATAGTTATTAACAAAAGGGGGCATTTACATAAATACCACATAAATTCTTATATATTTATATAATTATGCTTAAATTTACATGTATAACACTCAAATCTTTAATATAACATTAAAATATTATAAATATAAATACTAAATTTTAGGTGTCAGATATATATATATATATATAAAATTAACCTTTTCTCAAATTCATGAAATACAATAGTGATAAATCTTTGTAAATTTGTGAACTAATGTTTGTAGAAATCTATTTTTCTGCTGCATGTGGAGTTGATGGCATTCTCCAAATCCTCAATCTTCTCATAATCCACAAGAAAAGAAAGCATGGTGAAGCCATCTTTACCAGTATCATAGTCTTGTTTGATATCCTCCACTTGGAAGGACTGCAGCTGTGAAATAGTATCATGCCATAAGAAAATGCAGAAATAGATGGCACAATAATTGTAGCCCAATCCTGCAAAGGGAATATTTACATACATACCACTCAATTCCTATGTATTTACATATCTAACACTTAAGACTTCAATTATTACATACATGACAGATCACATATGCATGCATACAAAGATGTAGTTCAATTTTAAGAAGTTAAAAATGATGGTATTTTTTATGTGAAATGAAATGTTTTTGTGGTATATGATAGGAAATTCCAGAATAATTCTCAACTTTATCAGGATTTAAGATCAATCAGAAATTAAACCACACCGCGAAATAACAAGATTGCACAAATTTGAGAAAACAGAAACAAAATCTAAAAGGAAGCACAATCAAAGTAACCAGAAAAACATACAAAAATTTAACATGAAAAAATCAGAGAACGGAAAAAAAACACAGCCACATCACCAAAAAAATTAACAATGAAATTCAAAAAGTTTTACAAAAAACTCACACAAGTTTCCGCTCTACACACAAGAAAACTTACAGGACACGCTTCGCAAACTTTCTTCTCCTATTCGAGGCAAAAATCACGCCAAACTACAAAAATCCACCACTTTGACCCTTCTCACATTCATCGAGAACCTTGTCGAAGAATTTCAGAAGGAAAACCCACTTCATTACACTTACAACACTCGAAATTGGCTTAAGAACCGATTACTTCATGTACAAACTGCTCCGGGGGCATAGGCGCCCGAATTTGGCGCCTAAATGTTGTGACCTTTGGCGAAAAGAAGCGAAGTGCCTAATATTGGGTAAATCAACGCCATCAGGTTGGTGCATAAGTGCCAACATCTCTGTATGAAAGCAACACCCAAGTATAAGTGGGCAAATATGCGCCAACCCCTCTGGTAATCGAACAACACTCATGCGGGCTCAAAGGCACTTATAACCCGACACATATGCGTCTGGTGCTCTAGTATTTGTTGGTGCTTCGGCTCCATACAACTCAACAATCTCCCACTTGGAGACAATAACACTAAGCACTAGTTCTTTACTTGCACCTCTATCTGAATAGCCTTCATAATCTCATAATGTGGTTACAAACTGTGGTGTGGCTCACCTCCAGTCTCAACCTTCATAAAACCCAACCGAAGTCGAATATAGTTTCAGTTTCTCATTAGTTACCACCTTCGTTAACATATCTCCATAATTCTGAGCTGCGTATATCTTCTCCATGAATAACTGCCCATCTTCTAAAAGAAATCAAATGAAATGATACATCAACTGAATCTACTTCGTCGTGACATGACAAGCAGTGTTCTTAGCAAGAAGAACCACACTCATATTATCATTGTAGAGTTTTCTAATCCTCTGCTCTTTGCCCAATTCTATTATGAAACTTTGTAGTCAAATCATCTCCTTGCTAGCCTCAGTGATAATAGTATATTCGGTCGCCGTAGTAGAAAGTGCAACGGTCTTCTGCAACCTTGACACCCAACTAACTTTTATGTTCCTCAATGTAAAGACAAACCCCGATGTACTTCTCCTATTGTCTGCATCTCTTGCTAGATCTGAATCTACAAATCCTTATAGATTGATCCCCGCACTTCAATAATAAAGTGTCTTGTTGATTGTTTCTCTCAAATACCTGAGAAACCACCTTACCGCCTCCCAATTATGCATTCCTGGATTGCTCATATACCTATTGAACACTCTCACCACATATGTAATATCAGGTCTGACACAAATCATCGCATACATCAAGCTTCCAACTGTTGAATCATATTGAGTTCTCTTATGTTTGCTCTGCTTCAAAATTTGGTGATAACTGCTTAGATAGTTTGAAGAAACTACCAATTGGAATAATTTTGCAATTAAACTTCTTCATTTCATTAACATTTTGACTTATATAAAGCCATGCAACATTTAAAAATAAACCTAGACTTTTTCTATTTACAAATAAAACCCTATATTAGATACATATCTCAACACACTCCCTCAAGGTGGGCGAAAGATATTCACTAAGCTCATCTTGTCACATAATATAGTTAACTCCACTAAGCTAAGTCATTTAATAAGGCAGATAACCACCTGCTCTCAGGCAGCTACATGACTTAGTTTTAACAATCTGTTATTCAGCTTCTCCTTGATGAAGAATCTATCAATTCCACATGTTTCGTTCTATCGTGTTGCACCGCGTTGTTAGTAATGTTGATTATCGACTTGTTGTCACACCACAACTTTATTTGAGTTCCTTGATCTACTTTGAGTTCAACAAACAAGACATTTAGCCACATCATCTCAGCAACTCCTAATGTCACGACCCTATATTTTGTCTCTGTTGTTGATCTTACTACAAATGACTGTTTCTTGCTCATCCACGAGACAAAGTTGCAACTTACAAACATATAATATTCTGATATAGATCGTTTGTTATCAACACAACTTGCCTAATCAAAATCACAAAAGCCTACCTACATGCCAATTCTTCTAGATATCAACCATTTTTCTGGTGGACTCATTAGATAACTCAGAATTTGACACACTGCATCCATATTGTCCTTGGATCATGCATGTGATAGCTCATCACACTCACAGTAACAAAAATATCGATCAACCAACCTCTGGTACCTCTCACGATCAACTGATTCATCGGTCTCTATAATGAACTTAACTTTCTGATCAATTAAAGGGACTGCAAGTTTGCACCACCTACATACTTGTCTCCGCGAGAAGATCCAATACATACTTTATCTGTGAGAAGACCATCCCCTTAAGTCCATAAGTCACTTCAATTCCAAAAAAAAATATAAATTGCACCCCAAATTGCTTCCCTAATCTTCCCTTCAGTAGAGTAATCTCTGTCTCATCATCACTAGTGATAATTATGCCATCCATATACACAAGAATGACAGTGTGACATTCATATTGCTGAAAGAATATTGTGTGATCTGCATTGATCTGTTAGTATCCCACGCCAAACATCATTATTCTAAACTTGTCAAACCAGACTCGAGGAGACTGCTTCAAGCAATATAGTTACTTACTGAGCCTACACGTCTTGCCCACTGTCTGGGATGTACTAAATCCTAATGGTATCTCCATATATACCTCCTCCAATAGCTCCCCATGAAGAAAAACATTATTCACATCCAGTTGGTGGAGTCTCCATCCACCATTCACCGCCAGAGAAGCCAGTGTACCCACCGTGCTCATCTTCGCCACTAGTGCAAATATTTCATCGTAACAAATGTCATACATTTGACTGTACTATTTTGCCACTAGTCGTACTTTGTACCTCTCCACATTCTCTTATGGAGTTTGTTTTACCGTAAAGATCCACTTGCATACAACTACCTTATTCCCTGCTGGTAATGGTACAATCTCTCATGTTCGGTTTTTATCAAAAGCTATAAGCTCTTCATGCATCGCCACTTTCCACTTGGGATCATCTTTAACAACATGTCAATACTTGGGTATAGAGCCAGAGTCCAATGATGCAATGAATGCTCAATGCAAAGGTGAGATGTTAAAATAATAAAAAAAAAAAAGGCAACAACAACAACTCACCAAAAAAAACCAGCAGAACCCACACAGCGCCAAGACCTCCTCAATAATGGCGGCGACAAGAAGAAGAAGGAGGAATAATATCACTTGAGAGTTTTGAATCAAAAGTGGATGGTGTAGGTTTTAAAGAGTTGGGGAAGACTGGGACAAAGAACTTGTTGGTACTGCTGGATTTGTACCCTGAGTTTGCATCTTCCTCTATGTGTATATACCCTCAGCTCACCTTCAAATTGAATCCCACAACCAATGACGTCTATCACCTCGATTTTCGTCTCCTCAGTTGATTCATTCCACATCAGAGGACATGATATTTCTCCCACTTGCAACACTCCATCACTACTACTACACTCTCTCTTGTCTCATATCTCGAGTGGTTGTTGAGTCACCGAAGGATGAATTCAACTTCAACCCAAAAACCCTAAACCCTACATGCAGTCTCATGCTCCTAGCACGCTCTACATTGTTTTGTTCATGTGCTCAGTCACACCATTCTGCTACAGTTCCCTTGTGATAGTGAATTAATGTATGACCCCCTATGTAGCACAAAAATTTCTGAACTTCTAATCACGATACTCACCCCCATTATTTGATCTAAGACACTTCAGCTTCAAACATATTTCATTTTCTACCAGTCTTTCACTTGAAGACTTTAAATGCATCAGGTTTTTGTTTTAAGAAATAAACTCATACATTTCTTGTGTGATCAATGAACGTGATAAAATAGCGAGAACCTCCAATGGACTGAACTGGAGTTGGACCCAACACATCAGTAAGCACTAACTCCAGTTTTTTTGAATTCACCACTGACCCGCTCTTAGGGAAAGAAACTTTCTTGTGTTTGCCATAAATATAGTTTTCACAAAAATCCAGATCAACTGATTTTAAACCCAGAAGCTTATTCTTTGAAAGTAGAGACTTCATAGCTTTCTCGTTCATATGACCAAGTCTACGGTGTCACAAACCTGCATCCACCATGGTTTTAACCACATCAATGAAATCAATCATTTCATTGATCAAATAAAGGGTGCTTTCAATGTTGCCCCGAGTCATTTCGCTCATGTTGCCCTTGGTCACCTTCCATAAATCACCTATAAAATTTGTCACGAGTTCTGACTTTGTCAGCTGACTAACAATAATAAGATTTCTCTTCAAGCTTAAAATATGTCTGACTTCAGTAAGCTTACAAACTGTTTCATTCAGCAACCTGATATCAACAACACCCTTTCCTATTATACCGTAGACTTTGTTATCTCTCAAATAAACCTTCCAAGATTATTTTGAGTGTAGTTTTTAAATAACTCTTTATTGGGGCAAGCATCAAAAAATGTACCTGAATCCACTATCCAAGATTCAATGTTGATTAGGAATAACACTAGGGAGCCATTTTGGATTTCACCATTGGAGACATTAGTAGAGTAACTACTTTCTTGTCCTCCACCATTAGCTTTCCTTAGAGATTAGCAGTCCTTGAAATACCCCTTCTTACCATAGTTCCAGCATTCTCCTTTGCTTGACTTGAGCTTTCCTTTCTCGGACTTAGATCTGCCTCTGCATGTATTCCTGCCCAGATTCCCTTTTAAGGTATCAGCATTCAACGCAAAACTTGAAGATTCACTATTCGCGGCTTTTCTACGAACTTCTTCATTCAGTATCAAACCCACAATATCATCAAAGTTCAACTTTGAAGTCTCTGAAGAATTACTCATCGTCATTACCAAACCATCCTAACTGTCCGACAATGAAGATAATATCACTAGTTTTCTTAAGGGTGTCAAAAATCGACTCGACATGCCAATACGACTTCAACTCAACTAAAAAAAAATTAAGTTAAGGTTGACCTGAACATTTTCGAATCGGGTTTGGCTCAAAGAATTCGACTTGTTTATTATTCAAGCCAGGTCCTGGTTGAACCCAAAAATCTAAACATGACCCGAATAAGCATGAAATTTTAAGTTGATTTCGGGTTAGCGGATTAAACTCGGGTTCGGGTCTTAATTTTCGACATGTTTATTATTCGAGTTGGGTTTGGGTTGACCTTATTCCGTTCGGGTTCAAGTTGACCGGGTCAGGTCATTTTCGGGGTAGACCTGAACCCGACTTGCAGACCCAAATTGAAACCCCTAAGTGTCATGACCTCATCATCAAATTTGATCTCCACAAAACACAGCTGACTCGTTATAGTGTTAGAGTTATTGAGATGCTATGCCACTAAACTGTCTTCCATCATCTTCATGTTGAATAACTTCATCAGAAAAAATCGTATTGGAAGCAAAAACTTTTTTGTATATCTTGCTCAGTACCCCATGAAATTCACCGCAGTTTTCTCATTCACAATGTTAAACTCAACAGATGAGGAAAGTGACAACTGAATCAAACATAATGTCGTTCAATCCAACAATTTCCATTCCTCCATAGGGATAGACTCTGGCTTCCTTATGATTCATTGTTGTGGCAAATATAATTTTTTCTGATACAACAAATCCTCCACCTGCATCTTCTAGAAAGCGAGTTCGTTCCATTGAACTTCTCCACTTTGAACCTTGCTTCATTGGTCCTTGCTCTCACTTAAATCGAACCCCACTCTGATAAGAGTTTGATGGAAAGTCCATAACAACATTCAGAAAGTTTTACAAAAAACTCACACAAGTTTCCTTTCTACACACAAAAAAACTTACATGACACTTCAAATGCTTCCTTATCCAATCTGACGCAAGAATCACGTCGAATTATAGAAATCCACCTCTTTGACCCTTCTCACCTTCACCGGGATGGTTGTCAAAGAACTTTAGAGAAAAAACCACTTCATTACACTTACCCCGCTCGAAATTGGCTTAAGAACCAACTAATTCGTGTACAAACTGTTCCGGACATAAGGAGAAAAGAAGCAAAGTGCCTAATATTGGGCGCATAAGTGCCAATAGGTTGGCGCATAAGCGTCAGCCACTCTCTATGAAAAACAACACCATATGCGCCCATAGGTTGACACATATGCACTAGTCCCTCTGGTAATCGAACAACGCTCCAGTGGGCGCAAAGGCACCCACAACCCAACGCATATGCGCTAGGTGCTCTATTACGTGTTGGTGCTTCGGCTCCACACAACTTAACAGTATAAACGTAAGTTGAGTAAAGTTTGACGGTTACATATGTAAATATATAGGAATTGATTGGTAATGTATATATTACGAATCACTAAAATGGTTCTAAATAGAAAGAAAACTTATTGGCATGAAGTTCAGAGAAGATGTGAGAACCTGATGATAGACAGGTCCTAATAATTCAAATGGCACCTCCATGCCTAGTGGAACCTGCCATAAGAATGATAAAATATATAAATAAAAATTATGATCTCATGACTGAATAAAATACTCGGCTGATTTATTATAGATAAAAAAAGGCTAAAAATTTTGCTCGATTTATACATAAAATTATTAAAAAACAATTGGAAATTACGAATTTTAAAATTAAAATTACTATAAAAAAACTTCCTATTATGGCCTACGTTTAAAGCACTTCTTCAAAGTTATCTCAAATTTACTATTATAATTAATTTAATTTACACCTCATAATTTTAATCATTTCGTTTATATATAAAAAACTCAGTAAAATCCTAAAATAATATTTATAGCTTTCGTCAGTGCCTCCTCTTGATTAAGACAATGATCTTTACTTCTAATACATCTAATCTAATCAAAAACTCTAGATTTATTCTCTAGTCTATGCCACTTTTACATCCAAGTCCAATAATTAAGGGGTGTTTTAGCATAATGTAATTTATAGGGTGCATCATAAGATTTATAGTATATCTGCCCTTTCAGATCTCCACACTCCACCATTAAAGGCTAGCAAGTAGATGAATCAATTTATAGTTTTTCCTAAAACTCCAAAACAATCTTCTGCATTAACTACAAAGTTTCATAATTTCATTTTGCCATTCTGAAAATTCAGGCAAATATTGCATTATAATGTTACATTGGTGCTAAAAAATAATTAATTATTTTATTATTTATTATTGTTTAGTATAAATAGACTTAATATGATTATGGTTAGCATTATGGATGAGATTGTTATTGTGAGTTTTAGGTTTACGGTTTGGGAGAGATTTTCTACATCTCAAATTGTAGGAATTGAGAGAGATCAACAATCTCTCGAATTGTAGGTGCATATTTTTGTATTCGTGTTGAATTTTTTATGTTCTTGCAATCAAATATGCGTCTGCCTTAATTTCCGTGAAAAAATGTGCAAAATCATATCAAATTAGTACATGAGCATCAAGCTTTAGGGAAGAAACAACCAGATCGTTGTGTACAGGGTTATACAAAATCATCATGTCGCGAGACAACAGAGATTGGGCGAGACAGAAAACCAAAATCGTGATCGCTGCAGCCTTTGTGACAAAGCCTCGCAATAGAGACGCAATTGAATTAGCTGGGAAGTGTGCGCCCTAGATGAGAGAAACAATCACTATTTTGAGGTAGCTGACAAACTTTCATAATTTCATCTACCACATTGAGAATTCAGGCAAATATTGCATAATGTTACGCCGGTACTCAAAAATAATTTAGTTTTTTTATTATTTATTATTGTTTAGTATAAATAGAGCTAATATAATCAGGGTTAACATTATGTATGAGATTGTTGTTGTGAGTTTTAGGTTTAAGGTTTGGGAGAAATTTCCTACATCTCAAATTGTAGGAACTGGGATAGATCGACTACCTCTCAAATTGTAGGTACTCATTTTTGTATTCGTGTTGAATGTTTCATGTTCTTGTCATAAAATATGTGTTTGCCTTAATTTTCGTAAAAAATCGTATCAAATTAGTACTTGATCATCACGATTCTGGGAAGAAGTGATCTGATTGTTGCGTACAGGGTTAGACGGGATTGTCATGTCGCTGGACAGTAAGGATTCGACAAGAGGAAAAACCAAAATCGTGATCACCGCAGCCTTCGAGACCGAACCTCGCAATAGAGACGCAATTGAATTAGCTAGGAAGCGTGTGGCCTAGGCGCGAGAAACAATTGCGATTTTGAGGTAGCTGGCAACATTCATGAGATCATGGCATACTGCCCCCCGTCGAACAACGAGATAGAGTGGCGATCGAGCCATCTGGTAAGTGACCTTGGGATCACAACAAGGATCCTGCCGACGACTCAATTTGCAAATCCTAACCAAGGGTTAATCGAAGAATTTGTGGCTAGATCGAAAGGAAAAATGATCGAACAAGAGGAACATAGGGAGGAATGTATCCACCATAAAAAAATCCTCCATAGGAGTATGATAGAGGATGGATTAGAGATTTCCGATTAAGAGAATTGGGTTGAAACATGGAGGGGTTGTGCAAGGTTGGGAGGAGCACAAAAAAGGAATGAGAGAAAATAGAATGAGGTATGACTATGACCGAAGGAGGGAGTTTCATCCTAGATACATGGGGGGAAACACCAAAGAGAGAAAGTTTGGTGATGCTAGGATAAAGAAGTTAAAGATGTCGATCTTCGAGGGTGAAGTCACACATGGGCAGGTCTATCGGGTGGAGTGATACATTACAGTGAATGGGCTAAATGGAGAAAAGAAGCTCAAGGTGGAATGGTTATATTTGGAGGGGAAAGTCTTAGCATAATTTCAATGGATGGAGGCTACATACCTTATTCATTCGAGGGAGGAATTTAATGATTGCTTGTTGGAATGTTTCCGAGCCATTTGGAAAGGAGATCTATACAAGCAATTCTATGTGTATGAGACTGTCATGAAATATAAGGAGAGATTCAAGTTATTGTCAGGATGACCGAGGGGACTTCTAAATGAAGATTGGAGGAAAATTGCATGAATGGCCTAAAACCTGGCATAGAGACAATACTCCGACTATTGAGACCGCGGGGATCGAGGGGGACAATGAAACTCACCCAAATAATGAAATCCGAGAGCCAAATGAAGAAGACCAGCAAAAATGGCTCTACGGAAGGATTCTACGAGAGTACCTTGACGACCATGGAACCAAGAACCCAGATTGTATCATTTCAGAAGAAGGCACCAAAAGGGTTCAACTTCAAGCACCTCACAGAAGCACAGTTGCATAACGAGAGAGCAAATGGATTATATTTCTAATATGATGAGAAGTATGCCTAGACCACCGGTGCAAGGATCGCACACTCCAATTTATTTTAGTTTGTAGGAGGAGACAAAACATGAGGAGTCGAAAGAAGAAAAGGTAGAGGGAGACGAGCACTTACACTTGGATATAGGAGAGATGTCCCTCAACTCGGTAGTGAGATTTACTTCAAATCAAACCATGAAGATAAAGGGATAGATTTGGAGGGGGGGGGTGGCGTAGGTAGTGGCGTTAGTGGATAGTGAGGCCACTTACAACTTCATCTCAACTCGAGTCGTAAACCAATTGGGGTTGAAGTTGGTAGATATGGGAAATTTTGGGGTTATGATAGGAACAAAAAAGGTTTAGAAAAGCCGGGGAATTTTCAGGAGACTGATCTTGACATTGCAGAGCATACAAGTGAAGGAGGACTTCCTTCTCTTGGTCTTGGGAAGTACTGATGTGATTTTAGGAATGAAGTGACTACAAACGATTGGAGAGACGAGGTTGGATTGGAAATATGTGACTATGCAAATTTGGGTGGAGGGGAGGAAGGTGGTGCTTCGCGATGACCCTAATTTGTGCAAGACAATGGTGTCAGCGGATCTATTGAAGGTGACAACTATAATGGAGTGGTCGTTACCTAAGACTAAGAAGGTATTGAGAAATGAAATTTATAGGATACGACCAGAAGTTCGTGAAGGGTTGTAATTTGATTGTGGACAAAAAAAATTGAAGAAGGACAACTTTCGATGGGGAAAGTGATGACCCAGATTTCTAAGAAGTTAAAGAGGACATTATGAGTGTACAAGTGTTGATGGCGAGAACTAGATTGAAGCAATTTATCACCGGGAGTCGCACTTCTTGATCCAGCAGTCGTTTTCTTTTTTCACACCTTGAGAATAATGTATTTTTTTGGGAGGAGAGTAATATTATTACACTTGTACCTAAGGGCAATGTAGTTTTTATTATTAATTATTGTTAAGTATAAATAAGGCTAACAGAGGATTATGTATGAAATTGTTATTCTGAGTCATAAGTTTAGGGTTTGGGAAAGATTTTTTTACCTCTCAAATGGTAGGAATTGGGATAGATCATCTACCTCTATAATTGTAGGTACTTATCTTTGTATTCGTGTTGAATGTTTAATGCTCGAATAATAAAATATGTGTTTGCCCTAATTTTTGTGAAAAATTGGGCCACATCGTATCACATAACATTTAAAAAATGTATAGTGCAAAACTCGAGAATTAAGAATTGCGCATAAAGTCATTACCTTTGGCTTAACAAAACAAGTTGTTGCACCTTTAAGGCATTCTAACGCAACGCCGCCATAAGCTCTAGCCAGTCCACCAGTTCCAAGTTTTATACCACCAAAATACCTATGAAGTGGGTGAAGGTCAATTAGTTTTAGGAAAATATCCATTAGCAGCACACAATTCTTATGTACGTATCTCACACCTAAAATTTCATATTTACATACGTAACACTGGTGCCTTACACTTATGCAAGAAAAAGTGTTTTTCACTTTTAAAAAATAGTACTAAAGCTATTTTTAATGTGATAATAAAAATTTGAGTGTTATTTTTGTAAATATGAAAGTTTAGGTGTGAGATATGTAAATGCATAAGAATTGTGTCATTAATGATGTAAATGCATCTTATTTTTAAGTAAAGCACAACATTGATACCACAAATTAAGTTGGCAACTTCATACATGACACCCAAAATTTGACTATTTATAGAAGTAATATCCTGCTATCTCTATTATTAAAACTACTATTTAAATATCAAAATTTACAAAAAATATCACAGCAAATATTTTTTAGTTGGAGAATTTACATATATACCACTCAATTCTTATGAGCTACCTTATTTATGCATGAAAAAGTGTATTTCACTTTTAAAAATAAAAAAAGTTGATATTTTTTTTTTATGTGATGTGAAACATTTTGGTGGTATAATTGTAAAAAAGTAAAGTTTAGGTGTCAGATATGTAAACATATAAGAATTGAGCGGTAGAAATGTAAATACCCCTTTTTATTTTCGTAAATTCTCAGTGGTTTGAACTCGGTACACAAATAGATGGGTTCAACAGTTCAAAAACACGACATGAGTATTACTTGAATAAATCAGAAAATTTTGATATTTTGCGCATAAATATTCCTAGTTGGTAATGAACCTAGAACTAATCTATGTTAAATTTTGGCAAAAGAGACATCTAAAATAAAATATTTAGGAAAATACCATACCTGATAACCACAACCATCACCATATCAACACCTGAGGAGACGATTGCTGAGTATATAGGTTTGCCAGCAGTACCAGATGGTTCACCATCATCATTGCTGCGATATTCATCTCCAAGCTTTGTGAAAAAAGAGTTGAAGGAACAGCTTAAGCTTCAATAAAAACAGGGAAAATTAACATACATACCACACAATTTTTATGTATCTACAATTACATATCTGACAAGCAATGTTTGGCTGATATTTACACTTATAACATCTTGGTATCATAAATCAATGCATGAAAAAGTGTATTTCAGTCTTTAAAATATAGTGATTGTGGTATTTTGTTGTGTGTTAAAGATTTGAGTGTTATGCGTGTAAAAAAACTGTGCAAGTGTTAGATAAGCAAATACATAAGAATTGTGTGGTATGTATGTAAATGCACCAAAAAAGCATTGGCCAAGGAAAGGAGAAGTTAAGAACCTTGTAAGCCCAACAATTATGAGTAGCTCGTAGATCTTGGACCTAAGTTCAAAAAAATAAGTCTAACGGCTATCAGAATCTCTTTAAATACATTCAGCATTCCTGAATCCCAGAAGTTGAATATATAGGGAAAAAAAAAACATAAATTGATTCATTAAATTTACAACAAATCCATGAACTGAAATGAGTGCGCCCCCAAAAAGTACTTGTAGCATTAGAAATTTTTAGCTAACAATAAGAATTGATATTGGATTATCCAAAAAAACAATCATTGTTGACTAAAAGGAAAATAATCAAGTAGATGCTTAGAGAAGATTAAGCATGTTTTTATTATCAAAGTTGGAGCATTTACATTCATGCCCCTAGTACTTATATATCTAACACCTAAACTTCAATTTTTAAATTTCTAAAATTAAATCGTTTATATCACAGCAAAAATCACTATTACTATTACTGACTTCTAAAAAGTGAAATACATGTTTTTGTGCATAGGTAAAGTAGAATAAATATAAAATATAAAGTTTAGGCGTTCTATATATACGCTTAAATTATGTGGTATGCATGTAAATCTTTCATAAAAAAATTAACCGTACAAGATCCAACAAATTAAAAAGTCACCTAATCGGAAATGCAGAAAGGATACAATTTCATCGATTTCAATATAAATGAAAGAAAATTTAATATTTTTCTTATAAAATTCAGGCAATTTAGTAATCTTTCCCACTCTCAATAGATTTTTTCCCCCAACACCTAAAAAAAATTTAACACTCGATAATTTTGCCAACCCTTAATATTGAAGCTAGTTCCACCCTTATTTAGCATGTAGACATGCATCATCAGTACAACATGAACAAAATTTCCATAGTCATATATACTACCTTTGGATCTAAAAAGCAGTTCCTTAGCTAGCTCTAGGGATTGATACAGCCGTGCCTTCTCAATTTAATACATGTCATTTCTAATGGAGTTAGTAAATAAAATGAAAATTGTAGGAATTTGGTCATCTCATTAACCAGTCCTCATATCAAGCAAAATTAAGTTCAATTAGAATGACTTTAAAAGCTTCTACATGATAAATAATTTAAATAAAATTACTTTTACGTTCAGAGATTCCTTTTGAAGTGTTTAGTGATTCATTCTAGCTTTATCCTTCACAAGCCATAAGATGGATTATAGAATTGTGATTACCATGAAGTCCTTACAATAGAAAACATGGCAAACAAAACTTCGCTAATGTGACATAAGCATATTTCATTTAATCTCAGATACATTCTTGAAAATCATTCAGTAATGCCATGACAAACATGTAAAACCGTGCTTGCACAAACAGAACATTATTTCAGGTGTAATGTGGTAGAAATCATAAAAAGTCATGGACGGAAAATTAAAAGATTGAGACATTCAAAACAGTGCTATAAAACGTCTACGGAGGGGTTTCATGCAAGTCGTCAACAGTATTCAGTTTAAGCAAAGAGAATAAGACAGCCAAATTAGTATGAATGCTTCAAATGACTAATATGAGAAAGCCCAACATATGCATCGCAATAAGGACAAGGTGAATATGCCAATTTAGATTTCTGTATTATGATTATATGATCATTTTATTATATTTTTATGATCATCTAAAAGTCTTTTAGTATTATGACAAATATTTAAGAGAATATTAGATTATAGGTTGCATTTTCTTGTTGTAGTAAGTTTTGTGTGTGAATCAAGTAATGGGTTTATATGTAAACATGACACCGCCTTCTACTACACATAGATGGCTAAGGCTCCGTTTTAAATGATGAATAATGAGAAATATGAGTTTGGAAACCTCAATGATTGGTCTCCCACGGATCTTTCCCGCTTTTCCCTCTGTGTGTGAGTGCAAGTGAGGATTAGTAGCTAACATAAAGAAGAACACATAGTGTTTGACGTGAGCTTTTTCCTTCAATTACCTTTCAAGTAAAGCGCAAACAATCATATATATATATATATTATTTCCAATGTATTTTTAACAAATGCTCAGCTCATAAATAAACTTAATAATTCTTATATGAACCAAGTTCAAATCGATTTTGAGCCGAGCTCGAACAAACTTTTGATAAACGAGATTGAGCTCGAAAAAGCAGATTCATAGCTTGGCTCAGTTCGTTTGCAGCCCTACATATAAAACTAAATTTATGAGAAAAAGCTCTGATAGGCAATCAGCTAGTAGAATCATAATAAATTAACATCTAAAGCATCTAAGGCTTCTCAGGCCCAAGCACTCTTTGAGAGATACTATTGCTAAAATAGGTATATCTTACTTTTCAAAAGTTGAAATGATGACTCCATATACCTATGCATGAAAACGTATATCTGACTTTTTAAAGGTTAAACTAATGATATTTTTGGTATCATATGAAAGATTTGGGTGGTATTAATGCAAAAATCAAAATTTACGTGTCAAATATATAAATACATAAGAATTGGGTGAAAGCCAGTAAAATTTTTCAAATATTAGGTATTAAAGTTCCCAAAATTTTGATTGCGATTTTATGTCAAATAATACTTTAGCTAAAGCATGATAACCCACAGCCCTCAACAAAGTTAAGAACCTAATTAACGAAAAGGCTGTAAGCTCTCGCACAACTGTTCCCAAGATCAATAGGCTATGTTGGCTGATAGTTCACGGATATCAAAAAAACAATGCAAACTTAGTGGCAATTTCTTGGAAGGTCAATTCAATTGAGACAAAAGCTCCAATTTCACTTTAATCATTCGTTCATCTAAAATATGTCAGTGTTGATCTCGAGGAAATCTAACGGCTTGTAAGGAAGAAAATATAATAAAGGAGGCCCACCGACAAAAGAACAGAATGCCCATTTATCCGATCAGATGGAGCCATTCGAACCAAAGCCGAAGGCCGGCCGAGCCAGTTGAAGGGCAAAAGGAGAGATTAAACGATCTGAATCCAAACCAATCAGACTAAAGCAAAACAGATAAGCATCTGAGCTAATCACTGCAAGAAAGCTGACCGAAGGCAGCATCCTACCTTCAGTAGTTCCGACCCGAGGAAAGATCCAGTTCCTAAACATTACCAATCGTCCCACGAATTCCTAAAGGCTCCTCATCAGGGAAAAAAAAATTGACAATACAATAGAGTCATATACTTACTCAGCGGGCTCTTCCCGTTGAGGAACTAGCTACTTACCAGGTTATGGTGATTCACCTTCTATTTGATAGGCTAGTCTTGTTCCGCTGACAGGAGCTTCTTATCCAAGGATTGAAAGTTGACACCCAGACTAATCAATCGATCGATAAAGCTTAGCAAACTGAATCGGTCCTATCGACCTGAAGCTAATCAAGCCTAGTTGACCGGTAACACCGGCTTAGCCTAGCTGATTGAACCGGCCTTACCGAGCTAAAGCCATACCAACTCAGCTGACAGAGCCAGAAAGCACTCGAATTATAAGCCCGTATATACAAAATACCTAAAATATTTTGTAGAACACCCATTAAGGTAGGGGCGGAACTATAATATTATCATATTATACTTCATCCCCTATAAATAGAAATATCATTTTAAAAAATGGACAAGTTAGTATAATGTTCATTACTGTTCACACCCATCTCTCTCTTTTGTTACACTCTATTCCTAGATTTTGATTGAACAAATCAGAATTCAACATCATTAAACTATGATTGCAGCACTTTTTCCCAGTTAGTTAGGGCGAAACATTCAGTAAAAGCATTAGCGAATAACAAATAAAACAGAGTCGTCTTATTTCCGTGAATCTTGAGCAGCACTAAACGCAATCAACAATAGTATCTCCTCAACTAATTTAACCCTAATCCAAGAATTCTCAAACAGGTAAAAAAATGAATAAATATAGAGAATGAGAAGGAAGACCTCGGAGAGAAAGGAATGAGCGGAGCGCACGTCGGAGATTGGTGCGGCGATGGCGATGAATTTGCTTCGTTTGATCTCGCGCTCGCAAATTGCTCTTTCCTTAAGAGTTGTGAAGGAAGCCGGAGGCGATGATGACATTGATCGGACGATTCCCGCTCCCGCTCCTACGGCGCTCACGGAGGAGATGCCTAGCTTCGCTGTGCTCTCGGTCAGAAGGCTGGGTAATCTTACCGCCTTCATCACCATTGTTAAATTTTATAAATGGCTCGGCTTGATAAATCGACAGTTGCTAATATAATTAAATATATATATTAAAATTTAAAAAAAAATATTATTTAAATTATAAATTAGTTTAAAATAATAATATTTTATATTTTATACAAATTCTTAATATTTATCTTTTAAATACTCTCAAATTGAGTGACTCGAGCACAACTCAATCCACCTCTAGCTGCCTTGAGATCTCTTTTCTAGCACTTCTAAAGAGAGATTTTCTTTCCCCATTCTATATATATATATATATATATATATATATATATATATATATATATATATAATTCCTTTTTAAAACAGCAGAAATGAAGATATTAAATTTTATAATTTTGAAAAGGCAACATCATAGAAAATTGGTAGCAATTTATGGTTCTAATATATAATAATATGAGTGTTTACATACATACCATCCAATGCTTATTTATTTACATATCCATCAAATAACCTTTAATTATTACATTTATAACACCCGAATCTTTCGTATCACATCAGAAATATCACTATTTTAATTTAACAAAAAAAAACACACCTTTTTCAAGCACAGGAAAGGTAGCACGTGTGTAAATATTGGAGTTTAAATATTACATACGTTAATACAAGAGAATTGAATGGTATTTATGTAAAACTTTCAAAATAGGGGCATTTACATACATAACACCCAATTCTAATGGATTTACCAATCTCACATCAAAACTTTCATATTTACAAACCCCATACAAATAATAGCACTCATTATCACCTTTTAATAATCAAATCAATATTTTTATCCATACATAAAGTGTTGTGTTAATAGAGTTACAACAGCCCAACAAATTGCAAAAAAACTTAGTTAATCATAAGCATTTAACCACTAATTTTCCGCAATAATAACAATTATCCCAAATAGAGCATCAAAACTCTAAAAAATCAGAATCAAAAGCCTAATCAAATTAGTAAGCGTAATTCCATTTTTACATAAAAACTACCTATATAAAAATTAGGACGACTACTCTTATTACCATGCCCAAAGCAGACTAATAAAATGCTTGGGCAGTCCTATCCCCAACGGTTCTTCTAAATAATACATTGGACTTCGCCTCACTGGAACTAACCAATTCGTTGTTCCCCCTACTGCTAACCTGTTCTGTTAGATTTCTATAGTGTTTAATGTTGTACAAAAACTGCAGTCCCTCCCTCCCCAGATAACCACCACATTCCCCACCATTTTTGCCCTCCCCATCCACCTTCAAATTCAACGAACTCACATCGGACGAAACCGAAACCCGCCTTGGGCTGTTCGTGTGGCCTGACTCACTCAATGTAGAGTCGGTGCAGTCGTCCGAGGCGGCGGAGTCCTTCGTGCTTTCCGTGCTCCAGTTAGAACCCTCATCGGAGTGGCTAAAAAGAGAAGATATTTCGCTCAAGGAATCAACCCTATGAGGGCGTCGAAATCCTTCGTCCAAGAGATCGTCAGTCCGGCGACCGGTATGATTATGTTTGACTTTGTTTTCTGGCTCCTTCGGCTTATTCTTCTTCGCCATTTCTTTTCTTAGTACGCTTGGGGCGCGAGGAGAGCACCTAATGGAGGAGAAGTTTTGATGGATTGAGATGGTGTAATAAAGGATTAGTTTTTTAGAGCAGAAATGAGAATCTGTGTTTACCTGGCATAGAAAAGCATGTATGCAGGTTGGGACAAAACTTTCTTAAGGTCCACTTGTTTTACCTGCAAATAACATATAAATTGTAAAAATGTAAAATGTAAAATTGTTAGTTGCCGAATTGTTAAATATAAACCATGGTTTAAACATATTCATCCCTAGTTGCTGATTTGATGTTTTAACAGTAAGTCATCCTAGACTTCAGGGCTAAACCATAACAAATTAAGACATTAACTGGAGTAGAGCAGTACTACTATCTAGCAAGATTTACAAATATACCACTCTATTCTTACATAGGTATTAAGTTCAAAAGTGAAGCTAAGTATGGCAGCATTTTTGAAGCAGTTGCTAAAGCACAAAAAGCATCATGATCTATGTTTCTGCCGGGAAAAAGAACCAATTCTTCTAATGAAGTGCTTTTCCAAAAGCTAGAGAAAACCACTTCTTATTAAAAGAAACCAAACTTTACAAAAAAACTTAACATAAATATAAGAATCAAAGAGAAAAAAAAAATTTAAAAATGAAAATCAAACAACAATTCCAAAAAAAACCTATAGGCTTCATGGTAAATTTAAAACCTTCTCCAAGCTTTGGTTGAGACTTGACAGATATATTAGATTCGATCCGAAAATAAGCTTGAGATTAAACATTAAGGTAGATTTTTTTTATCATCCTTGCTAGGGTTAGGAAAGCTTCAATAATTCCTTTCAATTCAGATGTTTCAAGGAGCAGAGAAAAAAAAAATATATTCCAAACATCTTTAGCATTCTCTAATAGGGAGAAAATTGTATGCAAGCATCAAAATTGTCCCCTGATTATTTAATGGGGTCAATTTAATCCCAATGTCTATAAATGTGCCAATATTTTAGACCCCATCATAATAGTTTAATGACTAAATTGACACTTTCATAAACACATGTAAAGAGTCAGGAGATCATTTTAATATTTTTCTCTTCTACACAGTTAACATAACAAACATGTTCATGATATGAAAGTAATAAAAGAGATGCCTGAAAGATAAAAGACATACCACACTATCATCAGCTTTGAACCACATTCCTCGTGTGTCCTTCACATAGCACACATAATGACCTGAGAAAGTTGCATTTGCTTGACCGCTATGAACCACAACAGCATAGAGCCTATAAACTGGCGAGTTATCATCGGAACCCCTCATATACGGAGCCAAGTTCAGGTACTCAGAAAACCAAACCATTCTATCCAACTTGCCATATTTGCCAGACTGAAGATCACAACAAAGGCAAGACTGTCAAGGCAAATAACAATAGAAGGATTTACAATCATACCATTCAATTCCAATGTATTTAAATATCTAACACCTAAACTTCAATTTTTACATACATACCATCTTAACCATGAATGAAAAGGTGTATTTCACCTTTTAAAACATGAGATATGAAAGATTTGAGTGGTATAAATGTAAAAGGTAAAATTTATATGTTAGATATGTAAATACATAGGAATTGAGTGGTCTGTATGTACATTCCTCATAGCAATCTGATAACCTAATAAATATCATATTACTCATAGGGAACAAAAATTTAGGACTTCTGAGTGCGTCTATAACCTCCAGTTACCTGATATCTCTTTAAAGCAATTGTGAGCACATTAGGGGCCTCCAGAATTGTCAATTGCTTTTTTGCTCTTTCAAAAGATTGGCATCTGATAAAGAATAAAAATGTGGGTTAAGAAAAGATTGCTACTCGATGAAATTGAAACTTCCAAAGTGGTTAAATTACATAACTCAATTCATCAAAATTCAAGCTTCAAAACCTAGAAGTTATAGCATGACTAAAAAACAAATGAATCTGATGTATAAAATAGATATTCAGAACAAAAAGTAAAAAAATTGGGCAAACCTGCCGCATTTGTACTTGTTATCTCCGTCCAGAACTTCACTAGCTGTAAAATGTGTAAGAGCTTCTTCGAGGGTCGTAATATCACCATAAATATCAATAGTAAGATCCATCATCCGTTCGCGCCGCTCTGACTTTCCCTGACACCTCAAGCATTTTATCTGCATGAACCATATAATCAATTTTTCTCTCGGAGTAACAATATAATAACTACTTGCATTTCAAAAAAAGGACCTTAGAACGGAGATATCCGCCAAATATTAATTTTATGAGAGTGGTTTCTTCTGCTAACTCGCCAACAATATTTGTCCCAGCTTCTTTCAGACATGCAGACTGCAATGCATCAATGGAATATCTGCAAAATGATTGTAGAAATGCATTAATGAATGCCTTCACAAAGCATAAATGAAATAGTTTACATGCAGAAAGAAATAGATTAATCAACGGAGTGGCATGGTATTTACAATCATATATGGAAAAAGTAGATGATTCAAAATCACCAAAAGCGAAGACGGGTTGACCAGATTAAATAAATGATTGGCAGTAAGCGATCAGCTATAATGGAAGGTTGGGTTGTAAGAACAAACTCAAGGTACGCAAGAGATTTACGGAGTAGCTCTCCTAGCAAGAGGTCTGATGTTTAAAATCCAACTTTTGACATATGGTAAGAGTTTTCTAACATAAGAAGAGAGAGGTTGGTGAAAAGTTCAATATTTAACTCTTTTGAAAGTCTATATTGAGGTCCAAGGAAAAAATTTTTTGTTGGGGAGAGGGGCGGGGAAAGAGGGTGGAGGAGAGAAAAAGGGGACTGCAATTAGGAGTGATGGGTTGATAAATTTACTTTGTTGTAATATATGATCATAATTAAGAGTATTTTCCTTCTTACTATCTTCTTTTTATGTCCATATTTGCCTAAGAACTTGTATTCTGTCAAAAGGAAAAAAAAAAAAACACCATTCTCTCTAAAATGATATCAAAACAAGATTTACTCTTGTCCAAGTTGTCTGCTCCCTCTCTCCCCTTTTTTTGTCATTCCAACTCTTATCACCAGCATAACAACGCTAACCCCAACCCTATTAGCCTGATAATTATCTCCCACTTGCACACCAATCCAAATTTGGTAGTGTACTACCCCTTGTTCGCTCGCTCATTTGCACGCACACAATTGTTCAAATGCTCACTGAGGATCAATGTGTTCACATGACCAAGGCCATGCACTTGTTACTGCTCTTGATGCACTCAATAAGCCTCTCTCTGTTGGGCTCACTTTGCACAATGCTTTCACTTTGATGTACATCGATTAAATCATTCTCATATTCTCCTCTTTTCTCTTGGTGGTGTTCATCAATGGCTTTATTTACTATTTTCTCAAAAATGAAACCATACTCAATTATTGGGGTACAAATATCAAACTCAATTGTACCAAATTAAATTTTTGTGCCTTTCTTTTGTTTAGTTATTATTTTATTTTATTTTATTTGCCTTGGAATTTCTTGTTAAACTGCCTTCAATGTACTCATATAATTATCTAGTTATTATATTTGGCTTTAAATTAAAAAAAAAACACCCCAACTGTACCAAATCTTTTGAGATTTCAGATTTTCTTATGGTCTTGCATGAGAAACTTAATCATCTAGACTCTTCGCCATCCAAATAATTGAAGCTGCAAGAAAACCAAATGGAAAACTCCTTTGTTTTTCTTATAAGGATGCTCAATATAATTTAACCTGTTAATATTTCTACAGTCATATTTCAGTTGACTTTCATTTGTAAATAGGATGTGGGACTTTTTCTTGTTCCACCTACTTTAAACTTTCAATTCAATAATAACTCCAAATTATACACCCTCTACTCTAATGCATTTTTTTGAAATAGGTTAACCAATCCATTCAGAAGCACTACAGAATTTAAAAAGGTAAATGGGACGAACCACTTTAATAGTTCCCATTTACAACTGATATGACCACTTGGCAAAATCAATAAAATGGAGTTTGTCCTAGTCAAATTTTTCTATATTCTATATCCATCTCTACAATCTATTTAAGCTCAATTGATGGTCAAATCTATTGTCCCAAACATCTCCATTGCTCACATGGGTCCTATGAGTCACAGAGCTGCTTGTTACACCTGATCACAATCAGATCAAAGTTTGTTTTAGGAATAAGTGATAAGAATATACTCGATTCAGCAAGCATATAAGTTTCAAAAAATCATATATGAAGAATAAAATGTCCAATAATTATAACAATTTTATGAGATTCACAAAGCAATGGTAGGTTTTAAGAGTTTCTAAAGGGGTGAATTATGATCTAAGAATAATATAATTATCTTCATCAAGATTTCGTCAAAACTTTATATTATTTAGTGAAATATTTAAGAATGGTTGAGCTTAACAAGAGAATACCGAGAAATTCAACATTTTCTCCCTTCTAGACAAATTGGCAGCACCCTTCTTTTAGAATGGCATTCCTAAGCTTAATTATTTTGGCCAAAAAGACTTCCTCTCTCTCTCTAATTGGTGCCGACTCATGAGCAAGAAATAGTTTGAAACTTCAGAAGGGGGAAGTTAATGCTCAAAACAAAAAGGAGTCTGCAAATGATGCACTTTCAAATAAATAACACTTCAACCTTTATAGCAAAGGCTTAAATTAACAAGAACTTAAGTCAATTAAGTATTATTAGAGGTAATTTCAAATTTCAAAATAAAAACAAGATCTGCCTTAAAGAGAGATTTAAATTAAGAAGTTATATACAAATAAAGCATTATTAGCAGCAACTTTAAAATTCAAATAAAAAACTGGAATATGACTAACTGGAATATGCATACTTCTCAGCACTGTCAACCATCCAACCAAGCCATAAATGACTAACTGGAATATGCAAATTCAAAAACTGGAATATGCAAATTCAAAAACTGGAACTAAGCAATTTGAGGGAAAATGTGTGCGCGCGTGTGTTTGTCATGATTCAGAAACTGGAACCAAGCAAATTGGGGAATGTGTGTGTGTGAAGATGCAAATAGAAGATAATTTTTAGTAATGGTAAAATGCATACTTCTAAGATATTTTTTAGTAGTGGTAGAATGCATACTTCTAAATTGTAAATTTCACCTTAAAAATTCGTGTGCATCTTCTTCACTCCCGTAACCAAAATTGCTCCCAATGTCATGTATATGAGATATTATTCCATTTGGAGACACCGAAGATTTCCCTTGCTTTATCTTGATTAGAAGACTTTCAAACTCGCATGTGAAGCACCAACCAATCTTCAGACCTAAGTATAAAGTAGATGATGGTTAGAATAAGTTTAAAAATAGAAATTAAAGCACAGCGCTATAGAAAAATGGCATAAACTCACAAGCTTTAGCATGGAATCCTTCAAGAATGAATGCCGCCAGTGGACGGGTAAATGCAAGGCACTGAAGCACTGCATTTGCGTAACAACTGCAATAAATCAACAGCACATCAACACCCACAATAATGACGGTTCAGACTGCTTTCAGTATGTTGTAAACATTACAGGAATTTTTGGTGGAGCATGATAATTACATTAGACTCCATAACTGCAGGAGGTTGGAAGAAACCACACAAGTTAACACGAACTACTCAAATCCAGCACAAAAAGACAACAGTAGGAAAATATATCAACTTAAAATAGCAGTTGATTGAAAATGAATGACAGAAGAACAGAATTAATGTGTTAAAATGTACAAAAGGTGCAATTGTTGTATTGTAAAAACATCCACGCTCCCATCCTCAATAAGTAACATGTTAAAAATATTGTAAGTTAAAGAAACAATTACCTATTTCCACAGTTTACAAGACCACAAGGGCGCATCTCCACCTTGTCAGAGTTGTAAAGCTTGATGAAGTTATCATAAGGGAAAAGCATCTGGTGCAAGATTGTAAAATATTAGCAATCAAAGTGTTAATATAATCAAGGAAACAATATTTGAATAAATCACATGGCCAGTGTATGAGCACCTTGTTGTACTTTCCATGTTCATGGTTAGAAAGTCCAGATTGAGTGCGCCTTGAAGGTGATGATGACGGTGTACTTAGTTGAACAGCTTTCCTCGAAGAAACCTTACCATTTGGTAAAGAGCCATCAATCTTTAGTAATTGATCGCTAACAGGAGCAATGTTTTCAACCTTTGGAGATCCGTTTCCTCGAAAGGTTTTACTATGATATACGGAAGTAAGATGATCCTTATTATGAATAGGAGATGAAGATTTTAATTGCTCGTTAGAACTCTCCTTAGCAGCTTCACCTGAGTTTCCAGTGACTAAACTCACAGGTTCTCTAGAGTCAGATCTGCCCTGATCAGGTGGTGCAGAACAAGATTTTGAGCTAGAAAGTTTGAGATCCAATTCAAAATGAATCCCAGAATCCAGTTGAAGATGAATAATGTTATGACGACTTTGTGATTCAGTGGAATCAGCACAAGTGATAGTTTCATCTGCAGTCAAATCAAGCGTTTCTCCCTGCCCTCGATGACAATTTTCAGAAAATTTGGACGTTTTGGATTTTTCTTGGTCAATGGAACCTGAGCACATAGGTCTAAATTCTTCGATTGTTCCGCTTATCCTGACATCAGCTGATTTAGCGGGGTTAGGAGAGTTCATGTTTGAAGGAGCCCTCAATTTGAACTCAGTTTCATCATTTACATGCATCAAATGTGGCTGTAAGTCACTTGAAAAAGATGCATGACTCAAAGTGCCTGCAGTATTTGCAGCATGTGAAAATGACGAAAGATTCAGATGGTCGGCATTGATATCAATTTTAGAGGTACTGATAGAATGCTTCTCTCCATCCTCTCCATTCTCACAGTTCATTTTTGATGATATATTAGATTCGGAAGACACCGCTATGGTGGAAAATGTTTCCAAAATTTTAGTATCATTTGGCTTTACTTCAATGTCCGGCCTGCTGAAAACTAAGAAAGTTGGTTCAGATTGAGCCGAAACACTATTAGAAACACTTTGAGCGTTAGAAACACCATCATTGGAATCATGACCCTTTTCAATCCCCAAGCCATTTTCACTAATTTCAGGTCTCTCATTTTGCATTCCCTTCAAATTGGAGACAACAGGTTGACCTTTCAAGTGGTCAGCAGTGGGTGGAGGATGGCACTCATACTTGTGTCCTTGTCTCCAGTGAGTGATTTGGCAGGTCCCAGAGCTGCAATGATTCAGAAAATAAACACTGAGTACCTGGGTAGTACAGATTAATTTAGAAATTCTCATCAATAAAGAAGCACCCATTTTTTTGCACTTCAAGCAGATAACTAATAAAGAACATGCAAGCCTTTCCAGGGTGCTGGACTCATGGCCCATGGTTATGGCTTGATTCACTCAACCACAATTGGCCTATGGATAAATAAGGTTACACAAGCGAAGTATGATAGAATACAATGTCACTCTATATTCTAGCTCCTTGTACTATTTCTTTTTCTTTCAAAGAGGAAAAGAAGGGTTTGGGGGCAAAAGGTGTCACCCACTTGGGCAAAAATTAAGGTTGGATGATTAAAATGAAAAAAAAAAATACAAGAGTTTTATGGGATAAGAGGGTGCCGTCGAAACTTAAAGATAAATTTATAAAACTGCAATTAGGCAGAAAATGTTGATGCATCTAAATGTTGCATCCAAAAAAAATCATTGATATCTACATTAAGCAAGGCAGATGCGAGAAATTTATGTTAGATGTGTGGTAAGAATAGCAAGGATATATAAAAAAATGATAATATTAGACAAATGGTTGAAATTATTGAATCTAAGATAATTGAAAAATAAAATTCAGTAGATTGAACATATACAAGAAAGTTGGAAAATATACCAATTAGATAAATGTATAATGATAGTCTAAAGATTCGAAAGAAAATTTTGACCTTATGGATAGAAGTATCAAATGAATAGTGAAGAATATGTTGGACTCCTAAAATAACAAGCCGGCAAAAAAAAAAAAAAAGAGGATTCATGGAGTCATATCTAGATAGTGACAAAGGCTTTCAATTAGGCCCGCAATATTGTAAGTATCTAAAAATTAGCAGTTAAAAAAATCATTAATATCTATAATATTTTTGGAAGAGAAAAATAATTATTTATCTTCAATTTCATAGAAAATGGTTATAACAAAAAAAGGGATGGTTCTTGCATTAAGAACATAAAAAAATCAGACATAATTCTCCATGATAAAAGAAGAAAACATTAATTATATGATATACCAATAATATTAAATTCTAGAAATAAAAAAATCCTAATAATTGAATGTACTAAAACAAAAACTTCCTAAAATTCCAACACTCACCCCCCCCCCCTCTCTCAAATTGGAGCATAGATAGCTATCATGCCGAAAATGCATACAACGAACTCAAAACTAGGCCTGAAAAGTCCGTTGGTGAAGACGTCTGCTATTTGTTGAGTAGTTAGAGTGAAAGACATGCAAATAGCTCCACAATCAATTTGCTCTTTCATGAAGTGTCTATCAATCTCCACAGATTTTGTGTGATAATGTTACGCGGGATTTTTTGCAGTGCTTATGACAACTTTATTGTCATTGTACAACTTCATCGGCATGCTTATCGGGATCCATAGTTTTTCAAGAATTATCTTCAGCCATAACATCCCACATACTCTATTAGCCATAACTTGATATTTTGTCTGGGCACTACTCTTTGCCATCACAATTTATTTCTTACTTTACTAAGTAACTAGACTTCCCCAGACATAAGAACAGTAACTGGATGTCGATCTCATGTTAATAATTGAGCCCGCCCAATTTACATCGGCATATGTCTCTATGCTATGTTCTGCGGTTTTTTGAAAAAGTAAACCCTTACCTGGTGTACTTTTTAAGTATCTGAGAATCAGAGAGAATGTATAAATTGACTTACCAAGCTTACATCAAAGGTGATATTTGGCCTTATATGTGATATAATTCAACTTTCTAACCAACTTTTGAGATCGAGTTGTATTAACTTGGTCATGTCTCAGTTTCTAATTGGGATCAAATGGGGGTTTTGCACGCCTAAATCTGCTTATCACAGTTTCCTTTGGAATATTAAGAACAAACTTTTGTTGTGAAAGAACAACGGCTTCCTTCAATGTAGCAACCTACATGCCAAGGAAATACTTCATGAATCCTAAGTCATTGGTCTCAAAAACTGGTAAGGAAAGCCTTCAACTGATTCTTTTCATATAAGTCATCTCCGATGAGAATTAAATCATTCACATACATAATCAGTATATTATCTTCTCATCATTTGAATTTTGGAGAACAATGTATGGTCTCTTTACTCTTGAGTATATATATGATTTTTAACAAATAGTGAAAATTTTTCAAACCATGATATCGGTGACTGTTTCAAACCATATAAGGATTTTTTTAATTTACACACATTTGTGTTGAATTTTTCACTAAATCCTGGAGGAGCATCCATATACACTTCTTTATCTAAGTCCTCACAAAGAAAAACATTTTTTTTATTTTTTAGTATAGTAGGGGTCAATTAAGATTAGTTGAAAGTGACAGAAGAGCTCTTTATAGAGTTTAATTTTGTGACTGAGTCGAATGTATTTAAGTAATCAATTTCATACATCTAAGCTAATCCCATGGTAACAAGTTGAGACTTCATATTGTTCTAGATAGCTATCAGAATAAACACTAATCTACATCGAATGATTTTCTTCCCTTAGGTAGATCAACCAATTCCCACATGCCACTTTTTTAGAGTTTTTATCTCCTCGAAGGCGGCTTCTTTTCACTTAGAAACTTTTAGAGCATCCTGCACAATATTAGGAATCTCCATACAAGACAATTGTGTTGTAAAAATTGAAAAATAGGTGAAAAAATTTCATATGGCACGTAATGAGATAATGGATGTTGTGCAAGATCTCGCACCCATATAAGCAGCAATGAGATGACTGGAATCTTTAGATTTCAAATTAGGGCTAAACTCAAATTCAAAACTAGAAGACTCATAACTTGAAGGAGAAGTAGAATGATCATGGGGTAAAGGCTTAATGAGAATATTATCAGGAGGATTCATGGATTATGGGCAATGCAAATAATTCATAGACTCTTTCTCCTTTGTCGGGTATATAATGTCGAAAGGTGTAAATGACGTGGTACTTTCTTCTATGTTCTCTTTGTTAGTTGTCATAAGATTATGAACATCATGAGATAATGGATATTGTGTGCAAGATCTCGCGCCCATACAAGAAGCAATGAGATGACTGGAATCTTTAGATTTCGAATTAGGGCTAGACTCGAGTTCAAAACTAGAAACTCATAGCTTGAAGATGAAGTAGAATGATCATGGGGTAAAGGCTCAATGAGCATATTATCAGGAAGATTCATGGATTATGGGCAATGAAAATAATTCATGAACTCTTTCTCCTTCGTCGGGTATATAATGTCGAAAGGTGTAAATGATGTGGTACTTTCTTCTATGTTCTCTTTGTTAGTTGTCACAAGATTATGAGCATCATGAGATGGCTTTGTAGGAAGATTTGAATCGTCTTAAGTATCTAAAAATCTCAACTCATTTTCTCATGATATAATGTAGTTAGGATATTCAAGTTGAACAATCAAAGTTGGGAGGTATAATTTTATGAGTCTTAGATAGCAGTAGTTGAAGCTCTGTTTTGTCCCTCCTCCTTTGAAGATGATATTAAAAAATGATTGTAATTCTAAAGATGTAACAACCATGGTGACAATATTTTTTTAGAAATATAATCATAATATTTATAACCCTTTTGGGTGGGAGCGTAACCAATAAATACACATTTTATAGCTAATTGTTCAAATTTTCCTTGATTATGAATATAGATGAGAACAAATGTTGTACACTCAAACTATCTTTAAATTTAAAGAAGAAGAAAGTCGGTTTGTTAAGTAATTTCTATGAAAAACATCAAAAAGTGTATCACAGTTCAAAACATTCATGTAACAGTGAGAATGACTTCGCCCAAAAGATATTTTAACACCTTATTGTGGGGTGTCGACAAATAAAATTTGATGAATTATTACTTTTTTGAAAAAAAATTGACCCAAAATATTTTTGAAATATTATTGGCAATTATCCCTCTATAATATTTGAATAAATTTTTTAAATTGTGTTTATACCATGAGGAAAAGGTTTTTAAAAAAATGCTTTCACTATATATTTTTCATTCATTAAATATATCTGACTTAATTTTGTGTGACTATCAGTAAATGTAACAAACAATTTTTTCTAAAGTGTGTAAAATGTTTACAACGACCACATATATCACTATGAATCAAAGTAAAATGTATAGTTCATTTGTAAAATTGGAGATGAAAAGACAAATAATGATGTTTGACAAACTGACAGATTTCACATTGAAAATATGACAATTTTGAAACAATATCAGAATTTAAACAAGTATTTTGACCTATTTGTATCAAATCTATTGTCAAAATAATCTTCATTTTTTCTCAGCACTGTCAATCATCCTCCTAGTGGTCAATTTCTAAAACTCATAACAAGAAAAGTAGAAATTAACTTGATGCTGATAAAGAGAAATAAATTTGTTAATTAACAATAGATTGTAAGACAATTTGTTAACATAGAGCACATCACGAAAGGTTAACGAGGTGAGTTTAATAGTTCCTATCCTGACAATTATCGACGAAAAACTATCGACAATTTTGACATTTTTATTACTTGCTCAAGGTCTATAAAATGAGAATAATTTTGAACAACCAATTATATGAGCGATTGTGTTAGAATTGATTATCCAAGAATGAATAAAATTAGGGTTACATCTACAATACAGTGACTAGAGAGTTACTCTTCTGTACAAAAGAGCAAGACGAAGTTTAATAATTTTGGAGATTGAAACAACTTGTGCAGATGCTCTAATTGCTCCTTAGTGAAAGATATTGCATTTGAGTTGACAGAAGGCTCTTGAATTTCATCAGCAGTTGTTTGATATCACGTTTAGATTTTGGTTTCCAATTTGCGGATTTATTGTGAAGCTTTTAACATACATCATTCGTATGTTATGATTTTTTGTTATGTTCACACCATCATGGATAGGGCAAACTGGTTTTGGAATTGTTGGAACCAATAGAAATCGTAGAACTTTTTCGAGCCTCGACCAACGCTGACTTGTACGACATCGCGAGTTATTTCGGTGCTTAAAGTTGAGAAAAGGAGAAGTTGATGGAGGCAGCGCTAGCGGAGAAGTTGACTAGTTTGAAACAAATTGAGTATTTCATATGCCTACTTTTGATTTAGTTCAATTCTCCGATTCACGTTACTCAAGAACAAAAGCATTCTCTTTGAAAACTAGACGAGGAACAAAGATAAAAACAAGTCATCTTTCTCTCGAATTACAAATTTCAATGGCGTCGAAGTTCGAGAAGAAACCAATGGAGAAAAAGCGCGCCGAGAAGCACGCCACTAAATAACAACAGATGACGAAAGAGAAATATAACTAGAGCTGGCGGGGAAAGTCCTTATCACGAAGAAGGCTGCCACTGAGAACTCGACCTGGGTGTTTCGACGCCAGAGGAAAGACAGATGTCGGGTTTCTAAACGTTTCTATCCATTTGTTGCCTTCCCAACTAGTTCCAATCACGACTATATTGTAAGGAGTCTGCCACGATAAACAAAATGAGTACATAAGAAGAATCAAAATAGGGCTTTGAATGATTTGATCTCGAGTTGATCTGGCTCAAAACCATTGACTAGGATAACAAGCATAACCTATAGGTCAATCTTGAGTTGAGCCTAAGTGGCTCAAACATCTTGATTCATGTTTGACCCAAACCAAAAGGTGTGTTTCTCTTAATTTTTATCTGTAAAAATAAATTCTTAATCCAACCAACAAACAATTAGACATGCATATTTATACTCATTAATATGAGTATGAGTACATTAAAAAAGAACTCATACATCTACATACATTGTGATTCTATCTCGAGCTGGCAAGAACAAAACCAAGTTTAGCGCAATCGAAATTCAATCCAAGTAATCAAGGAATGGAAAGTTAGCCTGCTTGTTGAAATTAATCTTAATTCAATTCAAGTCAAAAGCCAAGATGTTGAGAACAATGAATCGATCAATCAGTCAAATTCACATCCCTAAAAAAACATTAGACAAAAATTATAGGAAATCAACAATTTCTTTTAACAAATTACATGAATCCTAGATTGTTCTCGAATTTTAAAGCCCTTCTTTTTACAACTTAAGTGTCACAAATACAGTCTATTAATTCAAATCAGAATATCCTTCCCCACTACAGTTAAATCAGCGATCTTATCCACAAGAAGAAGATCCCCTGATCAAATCCCCACTGAAACCCTAACAAACATCGTCGCACCCATTCTCTTTCAAAATTCTTACTACCAACATACAATTGACACAAAAATAAAATAAAATAACAATTCCGAGCATAACAAACAACTTGATCCAAAAATAACGCAGCTGACCAGTATTTAACAGCCTTGCAACGCGAGCAGCGCGTTGTGGTAGGGCTGTGGCAGACAGCGCAGTTCTGCATTCCAACTCCCGCTCCATCAACGCCAGAAACTGGTTTCTCCGCCGCATAAAAAGCTGCCTCCGCCTCCTTCTCGGCCCTCTCCGCCTCCGCCGCCGCCAGCTGAGCGAGCCGCATGACCTCCTTGCGCCTGATCGCCGCGAGCCTCCATTTCTTTCGAATCACCATCGCAACCACCGGAGAAAATGCAACGAACGCAACGAGCGCTGCGCCGCTCCATCCCGAAACCCACTGGTAGGGCATCTAAGCCCCGCCTCTCGCCTCAACGCCACAATTCTTGAGATTCACTACCGCCACCTTATCTCTCACCAGAGATCTCCTCATGTATTCCTCTCCAGAAGCCGCACATCCGAGCGTACCCTGCGAAATCCTTCCCGCGATCGATCGTAGCTAAATGTGAAGAGGGATGAACGAGGAACAGCAAGAATCGCAGGAAGAACGGGGAGAAGACGTTTTCGTAAGTAGTTTGCGATGTGACTGCGAAGCGATATATGCTAGACGGTTCCGTTGTTAGAATGAGAAAATTAAGGATGCCGACCGAATAGCACTCCCTTCTTTTTGAATTTCAGTTTTCTTTTTTTCTTGGAATAATTACACGCAGACCATCCAAATCATTCATATTTACAAAAATACCACTCAGGTGATTTTTTTAAAATATCAAATATATCAATACAAGTCTATCCAAGTCATCCCAATCTTGTTTCTATTAGAAACCAAATCTTCAAACAATATAGACTAGTTGCCACTCCTCAATATAGAACTTCAACACTGAAGAATTAAATGCTATTTAATAGAAACTATTAAACCAATGATTATAATTAAAAAGTAAGTGATTATCATTAGTAGCTTGAAAAAATAAAGCTCTTATAATCTTATTATTAAGTATAATCCATATTTTAAAAAATGAGTAGAAATTGAACGAAAATTATCTCAAATGAAACCATAATGATTAAGAACCCAAATAATCAAATAAGAATTATAATTATAAAATTTCCAAATAATTTTGAATTTGCACCTGAAATTAATAGAATCCAAAGAAAAAAAGACTAAATCCTCCACTATGTCCCACCAATATGTTTAGACACAGTCACTTTATGATAAGATATGGCATGAAGTTTTTCATCATCATAATTATTATGAAAAATGTTGGAAAATAGTAGCTCGAAATAGTTAATTTGATTAATTGAAGTCTACTCGTAGAAAAAATAACTTTTTTTTCTTCGAACCAACAAGCCAAGTATGAATTTCGTCAATAAGTTCATGTCAATCAACAATAACAAGCTCTGAAGGTTTAATAGTGACACCAAAGTTTTCCTGCAGTAAATACTTAATAGAAAAATCATATAAATTACATATTTGAAAAAAAAAAAGCTAATTAAGAAATATTAATATAAAAATTTGAGCCTTTGCTAAAATTATTAAGGATATTAGAGATAAAATTTATATAATGTATATTATCCTTATTAAAAAAGAATATTATCATCATATATTAAGTGATTAATACTTTTAGCATGATTATTACTAGTCAAATGATTGCCAAGCATCAGTGAAAGAGAATTCATAGCAATAGCAAACAGGCATGGAGAAAGAGAACAACAAGCTTTTCTTAAGCCTAAATATGAAGAAAATTAGTATTTTAATTCAATGTTAATAATAATAATAATAAAATTAACTTCAATAGTTGAAGCAATAATCAATTTAATGAAATAGAAGGAATGTCAATCCTTTCCATTCTCTTATAAATCAAAATGTTTACTAATCTTGTTAGAGGCTTTAGTGATATGAATTATAGAACAAATATTTCTAGCTAAACTACTCGAATTAAAATTATAAAGACACGCTTTTGCTAAAATAATATTATCAGCAATACCTTGACATTAAATAAAAGTATCTTGCGAAAGAGAAAAATTTGCATACGTAAGATGTTTGCAGAACAATGTACATCGGAGGTTATTCAGAGGGTATTGTGGGGGTTATATGTAGGTTATAGAGATGTTACAAGGGGCATAACGCCCTTAATATCCTTTGAATAACATTCGATGTACGCAGCTCTGTAAACGTCTTACATACGCAAATTTTTCTCTTTGGGGGATGTATGAATAATATTGGGAAGAGTCATGTTAAGTTTACCAGCTCAAAAAATAACAATAATTTTATAAAAAAAAATATTACATAACAAAATATGATGATGATAATAATAATAATAAGACTTAACATTAGGCCTTTTCATAATAACCGCAATAATAATATGACTAGCAATCAATTATATAAAAATCTACAATGTAATTTAGAAAATTTGCCCAAAGAAATCATAATAGAAAATATACATACTACCTTCATTAGAAAACAACTTTAAATTAACATAAAACAATAGAATTAAATGCTAAGGAAAAGAAAATTGTTTATAAAAGACATAATAAATCAAAATTATGCACATTGATAGACTATTGCGATCTACAACCCGAGCACCACTATTAACCCGCTGGCATTTTAAGTAGTCAAGTTAGGAAGAAATATTAAAATAAAATAAATGAAAATAAGGAAAAACATAAAATTAAATAAGAAATAAGAAAAAAGACAAATCATTTAGATTTTGCTTTCTTATTTCTTGAAGAAGCGGGAAGAAAAGAAGATGATATGCTTCTTGTATTCATGCCATTACCAGCCAAAATTATGTCATAAAAAGAAACATAAATATTGCCACCACAAATACCAACGCCATTTATAACATCATTTTAAGAAGAAATAATATCAGGAGGGATAACATGTTGTTGAACGTAATTATTGATACATTTTCAGCAAATCTTTATCATTTGACACGAATCTTGAGGAATGATATAGATCTTGAGGCGATTTTCTGAGCAAAAGAATATTTAAACATTGATAAAAACTCATTCATAACTTTGTTTTTATCAAACGTACAGTAAAATTACCGACCCGACAAAAAGAAGACAATTTTATCCTACATTTAGTCCAATCTAAGTCAAATCAACCTCGTTAAACCACTCTTGGAAGGTTTTTAGACATACTTAGAAGGTTAAAGGAACAACGAATCTAGCAAGTCAATAGTCGAATTGAGTGTCTCGATAAGACGAATCAAAAAAGCTCAAGATTGCTCAATTTTGACATCATTAAGACACTTAAATGTCAATCAAAACAACTTTTGATCGAAGGAAGATCTCCAGACCGTCTGATCAAAATGTTTCATAACCTTACATTAATTACACGCATAACACTATAAATAGAGTCACACCCCTCTCATAAGAAAAAGAGCTTGAGGCTTAAGAAAGAATTTGAAGTTTTGAGAATGAGTTGTAGTACAACGTCGTCGCTGATCGCCGCCAACCACCGCCAACCACCTTCGACCGTCATTAACCATCACTCAACGGCCTTCACCGTTCATCATCGATTGATGCATATTTCTTACAACAAATTCATCCACACGTCAACATTGTAATTTGTAAGACTGTAACATTTTTCTGCCTGTGGGACAAAAGGGTTTTTGTAATTATCAACTTATAGTAGATTTTTACAATTGGGCTAGACCCCGTGATTTTTTCCATTTCTAGGTTTTCACGTAAAAATTGATGGTGTCATTACTAGTTATTTTCTCTCTTTTGACAGTGTAATGACTCTTCGTACCCCATTAAGACGATAATCCATCCTCTACCTCCTCAAATTTTCTAGCACGCATCAGTTTGGCGTCGTCTATGGGAAATAGAGCATTCTCATCACTAACATATGTGTGAATTATTGTATGCTCACCAAGCGCAACACTTTCAACAATAGTGTATCCCACTCCAACACTCATCCTTCCAAAAGACAACCACTAAGCCAAGGTCATCAAGCCTATGCATCCTCCTACTCCATAAGGCATTATCCTGCTAACTAAGGTGTCTTGGGTCATTCTCTAGAAGATCGAGTATGTAGGATAGAGGAGTCTCAACATGAGTTCTCTCATCTCCTGCGTGAGGAGTGACAACTACAACCCAATGAAACTTACTTACCACTAATTCAGCATTCAATAGGAAATACCCCAGTCACTGAGTTCTCTTATAATGATGAAACCATTCCCCTGTCGAGATGAGACACTGATCTTCTCTACATTACAAGTTTCACTCATCCGTCTCATGCAGCTCACCTCGGCCCTGCCTTAGTGTTGCTTCCGCTTTTATCTTTCGAGATGAGCTACGATGCACGGTTCAGGAAGAGTTCCCTTTGGATAAAATGGATCGCTTCCCTGCTCACCACACTTCCAAGAATCTTCTCCTTTGGCTGACCTAATTTTTTGACACCTTATCACAATAGGTTTCAAACTCTCAAACATTGATGCCTCTGAAGGGTAACTGATCCATACTAGCACGTCGAACAGTATCAAACCATCTTGTACATTCACCGTGCTTCTTATGTGCTTCTCTTTCAAATATTCCTGATGACCCTCAAAGGTCAAGCTCGCACATGGTTTTACTCTCTCTCTCTCTCTCTCGGGGGGGGGGACCATCAACACCTTCAATGAGCTTGTCAGATTATTTGTAGACTAGTTCATAACAAATAGAAGGATTATCAAAGATTCATCTCACTTATCAGGAGTTCGTCATAATGAGGGAGAATCCCTCGAGGAATACTTTAACAGGTTCTCCACCGAAGCCCGCCAAATTTCTGGAGTGGATCCAGAGTTACTGAGAGGAGTTTTTCTTAGTGGGCTCCACTCAAAATCTTATATTCACCACTTATGTGGGAGATAGTAAACTCTTACGCTGATCTCATCCATCGTGTTGAAGCTCAAATCTCTGCAGGCAAGACTTTCATGGCACACAAGGAGTAATTTGAGTGATTAGAGGGCAAGTGCAAGAATAACGTTGGGGATACCGATCAAATCTTAGAAGGAAAAAAGTTTGAACAATAGGGGAATCGTGAGCCACGATAAAAAAAAAGAGTACACGACACTCAACACATCACGTGTCAATTTTCTAATGGACATCAAGGATAAAGCAATTGTCAAATGGTCAAGGCCGTTAAGATATCTAGATGATGGAGACTGGTCTCAATATTCTCATTTTCACTATGTAAAAGGACATTTGACAGATATATGTTTTTAATTAAAGGAATCAATTAAATGTTTGATATGCTAAGGTCACCTAGTGGCTACCTACATGAACAAAATGAGGGGAACCTTAAGAGAATCATCAGAGTTATTGAATGAGAAGTACAACTCCAAATTATCTTATTTGAGTAAAAGACAGTCTTATAAAATCTTAATTTTGTTTTCATGTTGTCTTAAACTATCATTTCAGTTAATTTTTTTTTTCTCATGAAAGATTTTTGGGTAGAAAGTCCCCTTGAGGGCAAGGTGTAGAAAATTTTCTCATCCATACCCTTGGAAGTCGAGCCCAAGAGGCAAGACTCAATGAGAAGATACAGTAGTCCTGAAAGTCAAGCCTGAGAGGCAAAACTGGATGAAAAAGTACAATGCTCCTAGAAGTCGAGCTCAATAGACATGACTCGATGGGAAGATATGATACTCTTAGAAGTCGAGCCCAAGCGGTAAGACTTGATGAGAAACTGCAATGCCTCTAGAAGTCGAGCCCAAGAAATAAGACTCAATTGGAAGATACAGTACTCCTGAAGGTTGAGCCCAAGAAGCAAGACTTAATGAGAAGCAACAATGCCCCTGGAAGACGAGCTCAAAGAGCAAGTCTCGATTAGAAGCTAGTAGTAGACATTGTCCTCACTAGAAAGACTTCATAAGAGCAAGTGGTTGATATGTTCTCCACTCAAATACCTCAGAAGGCGGCAAGCCTCAAAAAACGTCATATTTAATATTTATATCTGCAGAGAAACAAATTGAAAATTTTAAAGAGGAGACAAATTGAAAATCTTTATTAGAAAATTATATTTACGTAAATGAAAAACATATGATATATGAAGATATATCAAAATTTTAGATTGGGCATGTGCCACCATATTATTATGCAAAGAAACAAAAACATGTGATTGAATTCAGATTCGTCTAATCACGCACAAGGTAGAATCTAGTTGCTAAAGGAGTAGTAGTATAAGTTGGGCCATATTTTATCTACACCATTAGATTATCTCGAGATCCGCACAGACCGTGTATATACCATCTTATAATTGGTTCAAAAGTCGATGCTTTCCCTATAGAGATAACACATATTAACTATTCACCAATTAAACTATTCACCAATTACTTATTTTGTAAATAAAATGATCATTATATTTGCGCATTTATGTTGATTGGCAAGTGTGGCGCCCCATTACCAACCATGTATCAATTAATGCATCCTATTCATGTTGAGCTCATGTTAATGTGCATTAACTTGGTGGTACCCCATGGCCAACCATGCCTTCATTCCCATAAGTAAGACAAGGGTGAATTCACAACTCTTAAGCTCTCATATTTACATACTTTACACCTAAACCTTCGTAGGCCGCTCAGCAACAACAAAGTTGACGACGTCTTAGTACATGGCTACGTTCTATTTCTCTTTTCATGTTCATCATAGATGTTGCTAAGGAGTTATCTTGAGTGAAGCAAGGTTGGTCATTTGAGAAGTTGCTACAGAAAAAGTTCTTGCGTCCGGAGTCGGAACATAAGAAAACATAATATAAAAACTAGAACTCCCTGTGCATCGTGTTTGTTTTCTCGTTGCTACGAGGATCGAAACAGGGCACGGGATGCAAGTGATGTGTATATATATATATATATATATATATATATATATATATATATATATATATATATATATATATATATATATATATATATA
>NEWO01000004.1:5374113-5408815 GCA_003013225.1 Phalaenopsis aphrodite
GAGCCGAACACGAGCGAACAAATTGTTGTTCGTGTTCGGCTCGTTTACATTTCGAGCTTAAAAATTTGTTCGTGCTCGGCTCGTTAGGCTTAACGAACGAGCCGAACACGAGCTGCTTAACGAGCCGAACACGAGTTGTTCACGAACAACGAGCCAAATTGACAGCCCTAGTGAAGAGGTGTGTCTCCTGGTGAAAAGGAGTGTCTCTTGGAATAAAGGGGGTTGGGAGGAGCGAGGACGTGATTGTAATTTTTCTATGAGTTTCTTATATGTCTATTTATATGTGTAACCCTATGGGATGTATGGTAACTTCTCTGAAATAGTGAAACCGCCGCTCGCTCCCGAGGACGTAGGCAATTCTTTGTCGAACCTCGTTAAATCTCTGTGTTCTTCTTCTGATTTGTGTCGATTCCTGTTTTATCCCGCTGCAATTTTCACAACAATTGCTATCAGAGCCTCTTTCGAGGAAACAGGAGGAGATCGACGCAGGAAGAATATTTGAGAAAGTTTGAAAGGTTTTGCGGCAGTTCCTCGAAAGGTTTGCGAAAAGAGGGCTTCGCAGAGGAGTTGCGGGAGTTCGCAAGGGAGTTCCGCGGGAGTTCGGTGAAGGTTCGGCGCAACAGACAAATTCGGAGGTCCGCAGAGGCGCAACAGACGAATTGCGGGAGTTCGCAAGGGCTTCACGCGAACGCCACAGGCAAAGGATTTGTGGCACAGTTCGCTCGCGACAGGAGAAGCGGGCTCGGAAATTTTCGCGAAGGCCTTGGATCGCGACAGGAGAAGGTTCGCGATAAGGATCTGCGCGCGACAGAGGAGTTCACGACGCAAAGGCATAGGCAAATTCGGCGAAGAGGAGTTCGCGAAGGCGTTTCTGCATTCGTGACAGGTTCGGTGCGACAGGTTCACAGAGGAGTCGTGCAATCGAGGAATCGCGTCAGTTCACGATAGGAGGAGCAGACTTCACGACAGAATCGCGAGGCGCTAGGTGTGAACCGTCGTGCAGTTTCAGGAAATAGAGGAGTTCGACCGGTTCAACAATCCGCGAGAAACAAAGGCTGTCCACCGCGAATAGGAGCCTTGTTTTGCGGAAAATCTGAGGAATTCGACCAGTTAAATTCGTCGGTTCGTCGCAGGAGATTTTGCGACAGATGGAGTTCGGCAGGGTGCAGGAGGCGAGCAGACACGATTATTTCGTGAACAGAAGTTTCGTGGAGAAATTCCTCGAACAGGTGCGAAGGGATTCGTGACTCGCAGAAACAGCAATTGGCCGAGGTACTGGTACGAACAGGAAAAGTGCTTTGTGGGAAAATTTGATTCACGAATCACAGGAGAATCACGGGATAGTTGCTGCATTTGACAAGGAAAATTTCAGGTTTCTTTGAATTTATTTGCGGAGTATTTTCTTTTGTTTTTCGAAGCAAGGCAAGAAAATACGGTGCAGGATTAAATTTCAAATAGCAATGTCTGGAGCAAAATTCGAGATAGTGAAATTCGATGGAACCGAGAACTTCGAATTGTGGGAAACAAGGGTAAAAGATTTGTTGGCACAACAGGGAATTTTGAAGGCTTTGCGGGTTACAAAACCTGATAATATGGAAGATGAAGATTGAGAAGAGTTACAACTTCGAGCGGCAGGTACCATACGTTTATGTCTCGCAAATGAGATTATGTATCATGTTATGAATCTGAAATCTCCAGGAGAAGTATGGAAGAAATTGGAATCTCAGTTTATGTCCAAATCTCTGACGAATAAATTGTATCTGAAGCAAAAGTTGTATGGGCTGAAGATGCAGGCAGACACTGATTTGGTTCAACACTTGAATGTCTTCAATCAAATAATCACGGATCTGGCACGGCTTGATGTGAATATTGAGGATGAAGATCGAGCAATGATTCTTTTGTGTTCATTGCCTACTTCTTATGAACATCTGATGACTACTCTTACATATGGGAAAGAAACAATTAAAATTGATGAGATTACTGCAGCATTGTTGGCTCACAACCAGCGGAAACAGAATGCAGAGGAAAGCTCTCATGGTAATTGTTTATATGCTAAGAGTAATCAGGATCGTGAAAGTAAGGAGGAGAAGGAGAATTATGGAAGACAAAGTTCAAGGTCAAAGCCTAAAGGCAAGAAGATTCGTTGCTTTAAGTGCAAGGAACATGGACATATGAAGAGAGATTGTCCAATGCTCAAGAAGAAGACTCGTGATGTATCTTTCAGGGCTGTGAATATGGTGCAGAGTGATATTACAGATTACAGTGATGTTGATGCGCTTTCAGTTACAACAACTCAGTTGAAGGATGGATGGATTCTTGATTCAGGATGTTCTTATCACATAACACCTAACAGGGAGTGATTTACTTCATACAAGTTATCTGATTCTGGTTCAGTCTATTTGGGTGATAATAGACGATGCAATATTGTTGGTATTGGTAAAATCAGAGTTAAGATGTATGATGATGCTGTTAGAACATTATGTGATGTCAGACATGTTCCAGAGCTGAAGAAGAATTTGATTTCATTGGACACTCTACACAGAAATGATTTCATTCCTAAGACAGATGAGGATAGAGAAACCATCGAAATTGTTAAGAGTGCACTGACTGTGATGAAAGGAAAGATCACTGTAGGTAACATCTATAAACTGATAGGGAGTACAGTTGCAGGTAGAGATCACTCTGTTGAATCATATGGTGAAAATGCAACAGGAACTTTGACCAAGCAAGGTTAGATGGTTTGGTTGCCCAACCCACTTTGGTATAAAGAAACTCCATGAGATTTTTTCTCCTAAGGGGCAGGATATTCGCAAGGTGGAGATTTTTCTCCTAAAGGATTGGATATTCACAAGGTGGAGATATTTTCTTCTAAAGGGGCTGAATATTCACTAAGGTGGAGATTTGTTTGGTAGGCGCATATACCGGGTGATGCATATCTCCTAAGGTGCTGGATATTCGTCAAGATGGAGAATTGTTAGGTATGGCTCATATCTAGGGAGTTGGAGTTTCTTGGTGAAGAGGTGTGTCTCCTGGTGAAAAGGAGTGTCTCTTGGAATAAAGAGGGTTGGGAGGAGCGAGGGCGTGATTGTAATTTTTCTATGAGTTTCTTATATGTCTATTTATATGTGTAACCCTATGAGATGTATGGTAACTTCTCTGAAATAGTGAAACCGTCACTCGCTCCCGAGGGCGTAGGCAATTCTTTGCCGAACCTCGTTAAATCTCTGTGTTCTTCTTTTGATTTGTGTCGATTCTTGTTTTATCTCGCTGCAATTTTCACAACAATTCATTTGCTGTAGAGAAGAAATTTGGAAGAGATATTTTTCAGATTTCTCTAGAGGCAATAATGAAAATTTCCTCCTATTAACCAGGAAAATCTTGCTGCACGCGGAGATTTTACATGACGCAGGAAAGACAAGGAAAATGAATCTGCTATTGCACTCGGGAAAGAAAAAATTTCTTTCATGAAGGAAGGCGGAAATGAAGCTTTTCAAGAAGGAAAGCGGAGCTTTTCTGGAAGAAAAAATGAGTTTTTCTGGAAAGCGGAGGCGAGGCTTTTCTTGGAAGTTTAAGTAAAAGTATTTCTGGGAAAGTTTAATTAAGGAAAATTTAATTAAGGGAAAATCATTTTTCTGGGAAACTTAAGTAAGAGATTATTTAAAAAGATTTGTGAGTCAACCCACATTGGTATATATATCATGTTTGTAACCCTAGGGGAGTCTCTGAGACTCCGATATTATGAATATTGTATTATGTACTCTTTTCTAAATATTAAAAAGAAAGTTGTCGCTCTGCTCATGAGAATGTAGGCATCTTTATCGAACATCGTAAATCTTTGTGTGTTCTTCTGGATTTGTGTCGATTCTTATTTTTCTTCGCCCTAATTTCTCAACAGTTTATGTTTATACCACTTAAAAATTTTCATATCACATAAAAAATTTCATCATATCTTCTTAAAATAAAACTATGTTATATATATATATATATATATATATATAAATTAAAAAATATATATTTTTGGGTATGTAAATGAAATAAAATTTAATAAAATACAACAATTGTATTATGAGGTTCGACCCTAAACAACCTAAGTTATTTTGTTCCACTAACTCAATCTCAATATCATAACGTTTCTTCTTTCATAAGGAGGGAGAAAACCCTTACAATCTATATTTTCTTCTAAATAAGTAAGAGCAACCAAAAACTATGTTTTATATATATATATATATATATATATATATATATATATATATATATATATATATATATATATATATATATATATATATATATANTCGCTCAAATCTAAAAAAAAGAACTTCTACGTTTTATAGTTTATGTTAGGTATGACTCATATACCATAAATGGGGCAGATGCTGGAGCGAAGCAGAGCCCACGAGAGGAGTGGAGCAGAAGGATTTGTCCAATCGGGGGAGTTTCATTATGGGGGTTGGGGGCGCGGGGGCAACACCCCGCGGTTTGGTACATGGGTAATTTAAGTAACTACATATTGTACTATAGAGTTATATATATGTCATGTTTGTAACCCTATGAGAGTCTCTAAGACTCAGAGATTATGAATCTTGTATTCTATACTATTTTTTGAATATTGAAAAGGAAGTCTCAGCTCAGCTCACGGGGACGTAGACATCTTTGCCGAACCTTGTAAATCTCTGTGTTCTTCTGGATTTGTGTCGATTCTTGTTTTCTTTGCCCTAATTTCTCAATAAGTGGTATCAGAGCAAGGTTCAAGAGCAGTGAAGAAAAATTTGGGCGGTGCAAGAATAAAGAAGATTCTGGTGGAGGAGATTGGCGGATATGAAGGATTTCAGCAAGGTTCGCGATAGTTCGGATTTCAGAGTAGAGGACTTCAGACAGTTCAGCAGGAAGACGAAGGCTTTTCCGCGAAGGCTTCAAGTGAGACACCAAACGCGCACGACCAATAGGAGTTCGACAAAGCTTCGGAGGAGTCGGCGCAGGAAGGCATCGGCGAGATCGACAGAAGTGCAGGAAGGTGTCCGCGAGATTGACAGAGGAGTCGCGACAGAATTCGAGGCTTCGGCTTCGATGGTTCGGACGGGCTTTGATTCGACGAAAGATTTCAGCGCCAGACGAAGTCGCTACAAGCAGAATAGGAAGGTTTGGCGTCAGCTTGGAGCGGAGGTGGAAATTGAAAGCTCTGGTTTCATTCCTTTGTTGGGGGCGGAAGAAAATTGGAAGAAAATCAAGTTCCAATTTTATTGTGGAGAAGAAAATTGGAAGAGAAATCAAGTTTCGATTTATTTCTTTACGGGAGGCAGAGAAGAAAATTAGAAGGAAATAAGTTCTGATTTTATTTCTTTGCTGTAGAGAAGAAATTTGGAAGAGATATTTTTTCAGATTTCTCTAGAGGCAATAATGAAAATTTTCTCCTATTAACCAGGAAAATCTTGCTGCACGCGGAGATTTTACAGGACGCAAGAAAGATAAGGAAAATGAATATGCTACTGCACTCGAGAAAGAAAAGTTTTCTTTCTGAAAGGAAAACGAAAATGAAGCTTTTCTAAGAAGGAAAGCAGAGTTTTTCTGGAAGAAAAAATGAGCTTTTCTGTAAAGCGGAGGCGAGACTTTTCTTCTTGGAAGTTTAAGTAAAAATATTTATGGGAAAATTTAATTAAAGAAAATTTAATTAAGGGAAAATCATTTTTTTGGGAAACATAATTAAAAAATTATTTAAAAAGATTTGTGACTCAACCCACATTGGTGATTAAGAAACTCCATAATGTTTTTTTTCTTAAAGGGATGAATATTCGCCATAGTGGAGATTGGTTAGGCATATGTATTTCTTCTAAGAGACTGAATATCGTCAATGTGGAGATTTGTTGAGTATATGTATTTCTCCTAAGGGGTTGGATATTCGCCAATGTGGAGATTTGTTAGGTATGACTCATATACCATAAATGGGACAGATGCTGGAGCTGAGCGGAGCCCACGAGCGGAGTGGAACGGAAGAATCTGTCCACTTGGGGGAGTTCATTATGTGGGTTGGGGGTGCAGAGGCAATACCCCGCGGTTTGATACAAAGAGTAATTTAAGTAATTACATATTGTACTATAAAAATTATATATATGTTTTGTCTGTAACCTTAGCGGAGTCTCTGAGACTCCGAGATTATGAATCATGTATTCTGTACTCTTTTCTGAATATTAAAAAGAAAGTCGTCGCTCTGCTCCTGAGGATGTAGACATCTTTGCCGAACCTCGTAAATCTTTGTGTGTTCTTTCTGGATTTGTGTCGATTCCTGTTTTTCTTCGCCCTAATTTCTCAACAATTTCTATTCATACAACTTAAAATTTTTATATCACATATAAAATTTCATCATTTTAACTTTTATAAAGTGAAGTAAATCTTTTCATCCATAAGTAAGGGGGTATGCATGTAAAGATTGAAAAATATTTAAATTAATAGGAATGAAGTATAAGTATGTAAATCTTCTTAAAATAAAACTATGTTATATATATATATATATATATATATATATATATATATATATATATATATATATATATATATATATATATATATAACGTGCTATATGACAACTTTCTATGAATGAAGGAATCTTGAATAGAAAAAGGAATGAAGTTAAATAATCATTTTACTATATCTCACTCTTTACATGAAGTCTAGTTTTATGGGCCCTAGCATGAAAAACTAGTAAATAACATTGAAGGGTAAAAATATAAAGAGACATAAGCTATCGTTTGTAAGAAATCCTCGTAGATGTATGGATTGGTTGTAGTTAGAAACGAAAGAAGAGTGTTTTTTTTTCCAGAGATCACATGTTTGTTCCTTTACCCCCTTTCAAAAGAATGATCGACTGATTAGATGATGAGGTTGCTTGTAAGAAGTCGGAGTTGAGCCGTAGGAAACGATTTTGTGAGTAGATATGTTGGTTGGTTTTTTGTCATGAGATGTTGTAGATCAATGTGTTGTAGCAATGAGGTGACCTCGATATGTTTCGTGCGTGCGTGAAAAACTGAATTGTGAACTAATGTATTGCCGATGTGCTGTCACTATAGAGTTTGGTTGGTCTTAACTGAGTATTGTTACATTCCTGAAACAATTTTCTAAGGCAAATTATTTATATTGTAGCCCCGCCCAGCGCCCTATACTCTGCTTTAGTTGATTTGATGAATGAGCTACAATTGGTTGTTTCTTTGAACTCCTTGAAATCATATCAGGACCTAAATAAGCACAATAGCCTAAGCATGAGTTCTCCAAAGTCAGGAAGAAGCTATTATTGTGAGAGAGTCACCAAAGACGAAGAAGATTACTTGAGAGATGAAAAGAGAGGTGAAGAAAATGAAGAGGAATAACTTATCTTAGCTTCTCCTTGTGCAAGAAGATGAGATCGCTTGAGAAATCTCCTTGGAAGCTCCTCGAATGCTCACTCTCAAGCTTTCTTCTTCCCTCAGCTGCCCTAAGCAAAGTGACAACCTATCAACTCAAATGAGCTATTCCGTATGGGCTATTCAGCCATAGAGGGTTTATCCAATGGTTCAAGGCCGCTTTCCTAGTTTTTAATGATTCCAAAATATCTCATATGCCTTATTTGGGTAAAGAACCAGACAAAAGGGGAAGGACCAGTGGTCATGGCTGCCTTGACGGTGGGAATCCGAGGACCAGAGGATCATTTTTCACGAACTGGTCTGGACTGCGTGCTCAATCGTGGTTACACCACTGTTTAAAGTGTCGCAGATGGAGGCCAGACGTGACCACGCTTGCGGCCCGTCGTAATTGAGCCGGGCGCTCTATCTAGTAGCATATCCACGCTAGTTCCAGACTTTGTCACGCCGTTTGACGAACTCAGGCGTCTGCTAAGGTTTAAGAGCAGTCACGCCTACATTGTAGTGTAATTATGTCGTAGCCTCTATTTGGCCGGTATGGTCACGCCAGCTTTGGGGGTGGTCACGTCGACCACACCCCTTTTGTGTTGTTTGGGGTCATCTTGGAGTGGCCACACCAGACCTTAGAAAGTTTGGGCTTCTAGAGAAGCACGCCTAGGGGGTTGTGGACCTCGTGGGACCTCCAAAGGATCGAATGTGAGCATATAATGATCCTTGGACCTCCGTTGGGACCGTAAATGTGTCTCAAAAGAGCTACTATCCAAACACTGTATGGGGTGCTTTGGTCGAGTATGTGCCACAAGAATATCCATATCAGCAGGATACCATCCTTTGTCATAGTAACGAATGTCAACCTTAAGGGTACCACAGGCAGCGCCGGCTAGGCCATGATCGACTCGGGCAACAACTATGGTTGAGGTGAAGGACATATAGTAGAACATATGAGCACATGATTGAGAAGATTGCAGCAGTTAAATTTTGGTCCATTAATTTCCATAGCTAATAATGCTGATTATCAACTTGTGTAATGGTGGAATCTTGGTGAGATTTTGGAGAGCATGGTACGGTGGGATCTAAGTAGGACTCAAATCCATTTGCAAGAAAAAGTTCCACAATTTTGTACCTTCTATATGACATAATTTGCCATGTTCTTGATGTTTGAAGGCAGATGTAATGTTGATTTCCTTTACCTTGTTTAGGGTGCCTGTGGACTGCTAGGAAACATGTGGAGAGATTGGAGATGAGAAATCTATGGATCATGATGCTTTGAAGATCGGACTCTAATACCATAAAAAAATCAAATTGCTTAAGTGTTAGATATGTAATTGCAAAGGACTTGGGTGGTATGTATGTAAATGCCACTTATTTTAATGACATATTAAACATGTTTTAAACTTTAAAGAAATTACACGACAAATATTAAATTAACAATTTTTCGTAAAAATGATTTTACAAACTTACAAACTTAGATCGTTTGGATTTTTACATGAAAAAACTGATTTTTATGTTTCAAATCATAATCAAGACCAAAAAAAAATCAAATTGTATAATTTATTTCAAAATTGGGGATATAATCTGCGAATTAATATAATTTATTCCATTCAAGTTATGTTATATAAGTTGAGTGTTCAAATTTTCTCCACTGATTGATTCCCACTGATTGATTCCTCTTCGTCGTCTTGCTATCTGCGTTCAATGTCGATCGGCAATCTCAGGTGCGTCGTTATCGCCGTCGATCAGAGTGAGGAGAGCATGAACGCTCTCCGATGGGCCCTGCAAAATGTTCGCCTCCGATCACCGGCGGACGGCGATTCCTCGGATAAGCCCGGTGGCTTCGTCCTCCTCCACGTCCAATCTCCGGCCTCTATCGCCGTCGGTCTAAACCCCGGCGCTATTCCCTTCGGCGGACCAAGTAAGGAGATCGTTAACTTGGATCTGTTACCTTCATTTACCCTCTCTTTTTTTATGCTTTTCTTGGGATCCATGTGCTCTTTTACTTTAAACTAATTTCGGCGCTGCTTGCTGTTTTATCCGGTTCAATTGGATTGATGCAGCGCACGTCGAGGTTCCGGCTATCACCGCTGCTATTGAAGCCCACCAGCGGCGGATCACTGAAGCGGTGTTGGGCCACGCAGTGCAGATCTGCGAGGAGAAAAATGTGAGATTCGACCATGGTTCTTGTTATATCTATCTAATGATAGTATATGGAATCGAATAAATACTCAGAAGGAAGTTTAGGGGCTGTTTGGCAAGTAAGATTTAGTATGAATTTTTATTTAAAATTTGAGACGGTTTAATCCTAAATCTTCTTGGCATTATGGCGATTAAATTCTGGCAAACTTATTGGCTATTTATTTTAAGAATTAAAGTTGGTAAAAAAATCCTGAAGAAGAAAATGAAAAAAGGTAAAACAAAAAAAAAAAAAAAAAGTTGAACCCCAACCTTATTTCATTGCCTAAAAATGTGAGTAAATGATCAAGTTGTGTTGCATTTTTGGTTCGTTGCTGACAATCAAAATAATGGTTAAGTTATAGATCAAAGATAAAATTATTTCAAGATAAATGAGGTTAACATCAAATGAGTGCATCCAACATGTTGGTGACAGGTTCATGTCTCACAATATCTTTTTGAATCATCTCCCCAATTGGCATGCATATTAAGAGTTTCATCATCAACTACTATCTCACCTAATACGCCACCATGTTATATTTTAGTTTGAGGCATGATAAAATATAGTTCATACATGTGATAGTGACCAATATAATTATGCAACACTCCACATATAATCATAATGTCAGTCTGGGAAAGTTATTGCATGAATTAGCACCTGGAACATCTCTTTCTAAATACCAAAAGTTATTTCTGCTATTTTACATAGTTGGGCTTGACGATGGTCGCACAACTACTATACTACTTAGTATATAGGAGATGCATCTCTATGATACTCTTTTAAATAATATCAATATGGCATGAGAGGTGGCATAAAATTGTCAATTTTAGTATTGCTTGATCAACCAAGTAGTATTTTTTGTGCTACTCTTAACACTCCATTCTCCAATGATTACTGTAGCACCATCGTATTTGCCATGGACCCCTCCCAACTACAGGCTACATAAAAAAATTGACGATCAGATGAGACAACCATTACATTATGAGAAGTGAATGCCTTTCTGTTATAGTGTCTATTTTTCTACTCTCTACTAGTAATAGTTGCTTGTACATAAGTGTCATCAATTGCTACAGTTCTATTACTAAGAAATGGAAAAGAATATGAATTTGCTCGTACAAAAAAAAAAAAATCTTAATTTATTAGAATTGAATGAAAATATGACACTAAATAGGACACAATGGAGAAAAAAGATTCATGTAGCCTACCCCACTTAGTGGGCTAAAGGTTTTGTTGTTGTTGTATGGATGGTGGTCAGCTTCAATCAAGGCATGATACAAACTTATAGTACATGATCAAAGTTCCAGTTTACTTTTTCAAAGTAATGTTAAAAAATTCACACAATCATTAATAACTATGGGCATATACAATCCTTTTAAGAAATATCTCAAGTTGTTCAGCTACGACAGTATTTTTAGTGTCGCCTATCAAGCTGCAAGTGACTAAAATGTACCACTGTTGCACAAAATGGATCAGATGATTGCTTGAAACAGTTGTTAGAGCACAGTGGATGACCAACCAATACATCTAGTGCATATTGATGGCTAGTATACGATCTATTGAACATAGGCTTGTGAATGAACGTCTCTTCATTTGAGAGAATAGTGTCCTCCATAACCGAAAGAATTAGTTTATTGATCACATTGTTAACTTGTTGGAATGACATAAGATGCATATCTGATTAGAATTTATTGTGATCCTTTTTCTTAAATCTTCTTTTGGTAGATGGGTTTCTGCAGTTTCATCTCTAGGTTTTCATTCTTGGATTTGATGTAGGTTGAGTTGGTGGGATGATTTGTTATATCTCATTAATGATGTTGAAACCGCGACAATAGATATGACTTGTTCCGCATCAGCCATGTCATTTGTAATTTTGTTCCTAGGCTCATAACGTTATGTTGAACAAGCTTGTTTAACAATCACAATGTTATCAGTGCAAAATTTTTAAATTTGTTGTATTGGTGTAATAAGTTCCTGTAAAAGCTCATCATTTTTTGTTCTTTTACAAGAACATTATATGCCATATGAAAATAACCGCTTATTTATTTTTTTGTTTTTAGGGATGTGCAACTCTACAAAACTAGGCTGGGTAGCACAAATTTGCCTTATATTAGTTCTTCACAGATTTTATCACTTGCGATAAGGATGTGCAATTTTTTGTCCTAGTCTCATCCACTTTCATCAGATATTGATACAATTTTTGAAATCAGCATTCATATTATTGAACTTTGTCATGATAACCAGTTTTTTATATATTATCCCCAATCTTTGATTCAATGTGCTGATTGCACCACACCATGCATCTTTCTTCAGGACATCGTTTACCATGTTCTCCACAAATAATTCCCCAAAAAACATGTTTCTTAGGCCATTTGAAAGTTCTGCATTGGCTTTTTGCTTGGCCGATATGGATCAATAAGTCCTTTTCCAAATAAATTTGTAAACTGAATTTACCACGTTGTATTAACTTTCCTTTCAAGAATCTCTCTTTATTTCTATTGTTGATAATCTACAAGTTCTCAACTCACAAAATAATTGTAATCATACATGAACTACTTCTAATGTTTTCAAGCACTAATGTCTAATTAATGCAACGATGAACTATCCCACGCTTCATCAAGAGAATGCCTAACATTGTACATTTAAGGAGCAATTAAAATGTTATAACATTTCTGTTGTTGAAAATCTTAATATTATGTTTAGTTGATCCATGTGGTAGATAATTGACATTTGTTGATTTTGGATTAGTCACATACTTTGCACCCCTCTCTCCATGTGAATGACTAGTAGTTTGTTGTGTTCGTTCATTCACCCTCACCAAATATTTGACATTATTATTATTTTTTACTTCATGCGGCAATTGCTTTTGTCAAACAATTGAATTGACTTTCCTAGGTGGAATTAAAGTGTCTGAGCTTGCAAGAACTTTTGGATTACACATTTTTAATCTCCAATTTTATGGCTTACATTATGTTTATCATTGCTTCTGAAATAAATATATTTTTATATGTGTAAAACTTCTTAAATGCACAATCTAATATATCAGATTTTTCTCATGGAAATCAAAAAAAAAAAAAAAAGAAGAAAGAACTATGAGCTTTTCTAAATATGGTTTATTCCAATTTCATTTAATATTTATTATTGATCTTCATGTTCGCCCTCAACAATGAACATATTTGAAACACTACTCTACTGAAATAAATTAAATAACATGCATGAAAGATGAATAAATGATCAATGAAAAAAATGAATTAAAAATATTATTAAATCGCCATGGATCATGTTTCAGGAAAATGTGAATCTTCACACATTCACAATCAACACCCTAAACCACCAAACCAGCGAATAAAGCTTCAAAATATTGGAGATACCTTGTGCGTCCTTATGTTAGAAGGAAGAACCGACCAAGAAAGAGTCGGCACTCGAATAGGAAGGAAATTAGTTACTAGATGGTTCTCGTGGGATTGCTTCGATCGATGAAGATGTGGGTTGTGGGTGAGGTTTCAAGTAATGAGAAAAGAGTTTGAGTTTAGGTGAGGGCTTCTATTCACTTATCTATGACAAAGAAACCTTATGAGAAGTGAGAAGTGGCGGTGTTTTAACGCGAAGACAGCAAAGGTGATACTGATGGTATGTGACCAAGAAGAGGAAAAAGCCAAAATTGGCATGGTGCGAAGGAGAATAGGATGATGGTAAGACCGGCAGGGTACAAAGGCAAAGGACAAACACAAGGTTGGGATATGGATCGCTCTCATGGCCTCCAAGACATAGGGAGAAGAAGGGATATTGTGACAAAGTTTCTAGCTTTGTTATTCAGAATTTGCACAAATCTTGTTAAAATCGCTGAACTGCCAATTTAATAAATCTCAGACTTGCATGTGAACAAGGTGAAAGAGGATGTAAAAATTCTTAGGATTAATTTGTACATTTTGATCATTTGGCAGGATTTATGCTAAATCCTATGTAAATTTCTGTAAAATTCTGCTACCAAAAAATCCCTTAAGTTCTATATTCCAATAACCATCTTAAATTGAGGAATTTATCTACCTATTTCATATGTATTAATCCTCTTTGATTATTAGACTGTCTGGTATCTATTTTTTGCCTTTAATTTGAGTGGCAGCATGTTTGCACATTACATCCACTGGCAGAAAATTTAAAAAAATGAAACAAAAGCTGAGCTAGAATTGTTAAGTGCACATTTAAGAAAGGAGGATTAGTCCTGCAGACCATAAGAAGGCAATGATATATCTGTTAAGCTACATATTCAATTTAGTTGAGCCTTAAGTAACTTTAATTATATAACTCCTGTAAAATGGATAGTGCCTTACTCCAACGCTTTCCCATGATTTGCATGAAATTTTATGTATGTGAGGAAGTTGAAGTTGTCATCATACCTAAAGAGCTTATTGGTATTCTTTTTATGGCCAGGATTTATGTAAAATTTAGCATAAATTTTTCAAAATAGAAATCCATGTTTGCTTTAAATCCAACTGTTAAAAGTTCTTGTTTTGGCCATTTCATTGATTAGATCTAGGATTTTTTAATCAACATTCACTAGATTCAGCTGATTTGATTTTCGCACGGTTCTTAAATCTTGAAATAAATAGCCAAATAATTTAGCAGTATTCAGCAAATTTTAGTAGTTGTAATACCAAATAATTTTCAGATTTTAATTCTCTCAAAATTTAATAAATTTGTATTTATATGATTTATTAAATACTACTAGAGTTGAATTTTTGGGGCTTTTACACACATACCACACAATTCTTATGTATTTACACAACTAACACCCAAACTTTAATATTTACATGCTTAGAACTCAAATCATTAACGTCACATAAAAAATACAACTATAACATACTTTTTAAAAATGCAAAACACATTTTCATGTATAAGTTTATCACACCAAAGTGTTAGAAATGTAAATATGAAAGTTTGTGTTAGATATGTAAATGCACAATTGTGTGGTATGTATGCAGACTTTCCTAAATTTATTTGTTGCTAAACAATCCAAATATCATTTTGTGTAAGTGAGTTTATGTGGCTTATCACATTGTTAACATATTCCTGGTCGAAGATGTTTGGAACTAAATGATGCTCGAGACATCTTAGTATATGATAAAAATAAATGAATTATTTTTGGCACGGCCTCGTTGCTAGGATCATGATATACAACATATTTGAGTATGTCAAGAACAAGGAACTAGAAACAAAGAGAGGAGTTTTTTTTCATTTCATTCATTGTTTCCAAATAAAGAGAATTTATAGAAGTACATGCCTCCTAAGGTCTCATCAATTACCTATCAAGCACTAAGGCAACGTAAGCTATGCATTTATAGAAATACATGACTTCTAAGGTATTTATAGAAGAGGTATACGAAGGGTGAAAAAAGAAACTAAGAAAATCCACAACATAATTTTATTTGCTGAATAAAAGGTTTATCGTGGTTTGATTTATGATGATATTCTGTTTCTTCTAAGTTTAAGAAATAGTGGGTATCAATGTTTGTGCTGTGTTTTTACTTGTGATAAATAGTGCAGGTGGCTGTGAATACTAAAGTGGTGGTAGGTGAGCCAAAGGAGAAGATATGCGAGGCCGTTGCTAACTTGAGTGCAGATTTGCTGGTGATGGGATGCCGCGCTTTTGGCCCAATTAAAAGGTAAGATTTTAGAGCTTGATTATTGATTTTAGTTTTTATTATTTTTCATTCCATCTCTTTCTATGCTTTTTGAATCATCTTTCTTGGAATTAATCATCATTTTAAAGCCCTAAGAAATTTCAGCGAGCTAGACTTTTCCAAGAACTTCATCATTTTGTTTGCTATTTTTTTGAGTATTCTTGTGTTGTGGATTATTTTTTTTCTTTAGGAAGATTGACAAACATGCACTCAATTCCTATGTGTTTACATATCTAACACCTAACCTTCAATTGCTACATATTTGCCACCTTATTTATGCATGAAAATTAAAAGTTAAAAGTAGTGGTTTTTTTTTTTATATGAAAGATTTGAGTGCTGTAAATGTAAAATGCAATTTTTAGGATATGTAAATGTGTAAGAATTGAGAATTATGTATGTAAATGTCCCTTTTTCTTAATTCAAGGGATAATTTAATCATAACTAACATGGTGTGATGGATCATTGACACTTTTGAGAGACTGGAGCCTATATGGAGACGTGAACTGTTATCTATATGTTGTTCACGAAGTTTATCAGGCATAATAGAGACACATTTTTTTTCTTTAGCAGAATGTTGTTTTTTCATTACTTAGCTTTAGAGAGACTTAGTTTCAAGGTGAAGGAACAAGCAATAAGGTGTAAGAAACAAGCGAATAACTTAAATAATTGGAGAATGTGACAAATATCTTACAGTTCAGTCCATAGCAACTGGTTTGGAGCTTTATTTAACTAGGGGTGACACATATTTACTACAGAGCAGAAACTATATAATGCACTTGTTTACCAATGCACTGATCATCTACTTCAATGTAATAAATCCATTACTTTTTGAGCTCGGAGAGATATTGTACCATGAGGAAGTAAGCTGGCGAACTTTAAAATAATCAACTTGGCTGTTTAACGAAACCTAGTGTTTAAGATTGATTGTGTTAGTTATTGTGCCGTACAATAAGCTTGCTCTGCTATAATATATATTTAAGGTGCAAAAATGATAATGGATATCAAGGATTGATACTCTAAACCAAAAATCCCATCTTTTTAACAAATGAAAGCAAAAATAGATCATCTTATACTCTGATTAAGCAATATTTTATATTAAAAACTTTATCGGAAAAAAGTTCCATTTATCACAACATTATGCAGCAAATGAAAGGCAACAGTGAATTGAAACTATTTATACATTTGTTGAAACAAGATGTAGCTAAGGATCTTTAACCAATTAATTCTGAAGATTAGCAAAATAAGACTTCCATAAAATTTTATTTACATGTATAATCCAAAAATAAGAAAAAATCTTTCACTGTCTATAAAAAGAAAATCTATTCCATTATTAGTTATGATTTTTCTACAGCTGCTGATTATGTTGAAGCTCGAGTATGCAGTTTACTTTGTTCCTTCGAGTACTATGAGAGATATTTGTATATTTATATCATATAAGGATACATAATCGTTTAACACGTTTCAGCTGCTTTTTACGACATTAAATGCCTCTTTGAAACTTCCAATATTTCTGACACTTTAATCCAACCTACATAACGAACACCTAAACTTTTATATTTACATTTATAACACTTTAATGTGATAAGCCTATGCATGAATAGGCATATTTTGCCTTTTAAAAGTAAGTAAAAGTTGTATTTTTGATGTGATATTAACGATTTGAGTGCTATGCCTATAAATATGAAAAATCAGGTGTTAGATATGTAAATATATGAGAATTGTCTGGTATTTATGCATATGCCCTTATTATAAAATATCAATTGCATCATAGAAGAACATTTGAGTCAAGCAATTTAATTCATTTAAAAATTCTAATCTCTGAACTGCTGCAGGTTCTTCCTAGGAAGTGTTAGCAACTATTGCATCAATAATGCAAGCTGCCCAATTGTTGTGATAAAGGGCACCTCTTAACAACTTCTCATGGCACCAATCTTTTACCTTAGTTGTTTTTCAACACCCCGCACCCCCCTCGTAAAACCCAAAAAAAAATAAAATAAAAAAATAAAATAAACTCCTTACTTTGTTCTTCATACCAAGTTCTGAGAGCTGAACCTTGTGGTTTTGCTGTGCTGTGTAATTATGTTATTCTTTCTTTTTCCCGCTGGTTGTATTCTATCCTATGTTGTTTATAATAATATGTATAAACGTGTGTGTGTTTGTGTTCATGATTTAATATTAAATCATCTTTTTTTAGGAATTTTCAAAATATTTGTAGGGTTTAAAATACATAGTTAATTTTAACTGGATTGAATCCAATCAATTCATTAATTTATTTTTTGACCATCAAGAAACCAAATTAGCTGCAATAGTTAGGTTGTGATACTTTGGTTATCAATGGCTTGGTCCTATTGTTTGTTGGTGCTACTACCATTCATGAGATATAAGAAATCATGATTATATGAATTGTGCTTAACCTAATGGCAACGAAAAAAAAGCCCAAAACCGGTTAAGAAAAGGCCCAAAAACAAGAATTAAAGCCAGAACCGCCCAACAACCAAAAAAACCCTTTTGGGAAGGGAAAAAGGGGAACAAAACAAAATAACGGCCGCCAAGGGGGGGGACTCTCCATGGTCCAGTGGGACCCTCGGTGGAGCAGATCCGTGACGAGGGCGTCACTTGATTGGGTGGAGAAGAATGTCACAGACAAATAACCCCACATCGGCTAGGTGTAGAGCCGAAAAACAGTAATTAAGTCCTGGGATGCCCACCTCCCTTAAAGGCTCTTTTGGGAGGTGACATTATGATTTCTTGATGGTTAAAAAATAAGTGTCATTTATGAGCATGCAAAAGTGAAAATAGGCAAGACTAACTTGAGTTGTGCCATGCCTCAACAAAATTTTGACCTGCTGGAGTTATGTTTTATTCGGCATTTCACTTTAAATAAAAACATCAAATTGTTATGAGTATTAATTATAGCTGGACTACTTTGCTATGAGGTTTGTCATGTTTGACATTTTAGTAGAACAGAGGTGAAATTTTGAAAGGAATCAGCTTAATGTGAGAATGAGCAAATGCCCACCCTCAGATTTATACTTCTGCCCACTTCTCACTAAAAATCGCTCAGCTAAACTTCTTATCTGTTCATATATTTCTCAATTTTTACATTTTTGCCTTTTTATATTTTTTTAATTATAAATTTAATGATATTGTCATTAAATGGTGTTTGTTGGGCAACATTATAAAAACAGTTATAATGCATTATATTTTTGCCATTTTGTTTGAATGTGTTGATTTGTAAGAACTTGGAATTCTATGTATCTTGGATCTACCCTCTTTTTTCTAATAATGAATGGTGAAAAGTTTCTTTTCTTAGGGTATGTTTGGGGCAGCTTATGAGTGCGGGCAGCTTTTTCAAAATGAAAACGCCGCCGTACCGTTTGTTTCGCGCGTTTCGCCAGCTTATCTGAAACTGCGTTTGAGTTTTTACACTAAACGCAGATCACGGGTCGATCCCTGCGGCCTGCCCGTGAGCAACTTGTGCGTTTCAAGATAAACATGTTATCCTGAAACGCACAAGCTGCCCCGAACGAACCCTTAGTCGTCCGACATTTCTTCGGGCATTTCATCTATATTTCTCTGGAAAATAGAATGATCCTCAATTCCTAGCTTTAAAAATTTTAGGGCATTTACATTCATACCAATCAATTCTTATGTATTTACATATCAAACACAAACTTTAATTTTTCTTTTATGCTGCCCAAATATTTCATATCACATAAAAAAATATTATTGTTTTAATTTTTTTAAAAAGTGAATATGTAAAAATTGAGGTTTAGTTGTTAAATATGTAAATACATAGGAATTAAGTGGGTTTTAAAACTTCCTAAATTCTTTCATGTATTGGCAGTTGATGTGATGGTCTACGTTTTGTTATATTTTGTAATATTTATGTATAGAGAAACGAACCCCTGAAATAGGTCACAAGTGTACCAAAATATTCAACCATAATCAACTAGCAAACTAGCCCTTATTACGGATGCAATTGTGTCAAAGGCAGGAAACAACTCAAGCTGGACTCGTACTGAGATTGACGTGCTAATAAGTTAAAATTTAGTTCAACAAGCTTATGAGTCAGCTCGTTTAAAAAGTATTAATATAAATATAGTTAAGAAATAAAATTAAAAATGTCATATTCATATATTTTTATTTCAAATCATTTCTTATTATTTCTCTAACATCATTAGAACGACCACTTGGATTACAATTATCATTTACCTTTCATGATAAATTGAGCTAAAGCTCAAAAAATGAACTCAATTAATCAATCAAATATCCGTTGATGGTGGCTCATGCTCAACTTCTCATTCACCTTCAGAATGAAAGAGCGTTTTACATCTCAAACCAAACAATAAACAGAAATTACATTTCTAATGATTTTTTCAGTCATCCATTTACATGAAATGCAGAACAATTAAACTAATTGATCTTGTAATCCTTCTATTTCTTCCCCCCATTCCAATCTACCCAAATATAAACAGCTTATGCTTCTCTATACTTTTTTTTTTTAATTATTATTTTTTTGTTTTGAAGAGTTATTTTACTATCACAATTGATGGCTTTGTTATTGGGTAAATGTTCCAGGTTCAAAACTCACCAACCTCCCTAAAAAAATGTACAACGTCTCTTGGTTGGTAGGCTGGACACATTAAAAGATTATTAAATATTTGAAGGAGCTGTATACATGCTCCAGGCGATAAACAAACTATATAACATTGCAGAAACCAACAAAAGAAAATACGCCTTGCAAGGAAGGCAACAATGCAGTCCAGGCAAGTAGCAAGTAGTCTTCACATACGAATACAAGCTATTAGGGGTGTATGTGGGCTAAGCCAGCTTAATGTCACGCCCTGTTAAAGAGCTAACTCATTTTCTTTTATTAAATGAGCTTGAGTTTAAGTTTGTTTAGGTTTTGTTCTTAGGCTCACGAGCCGCCTCGATCGGTCAATTGATGGTCAGATCGAAACCTTCTCCAACGAGACGTCACAACACTTCAATTCTTCGGCCATTGATGCCTTCTCTAGTTTTTTTAGCTTGAGCTGGCGAGTTAAATGTCATTTTCAAAAATGATCCGAGCTCAAGTTAGCCATGACTCAAGCTCGACTCTACTGCTTTACAACCCTACAAGCAAGAAATAGCTAGCTAGCCGATGGATGCAGGCATGGAATGGCAAACGATGGTCTTGGCGACTACTATTGGTACTCAAAGTTTCAGGTATGTGACTTCTATGACAATGGAGATTGTGGAGATAATTTTAATTTATCATTATACTAAACAAAAGCAAAAACAAGCACTATTAAGTAGACACAACAGGCAAACAAATATCTCTCCAATATAGTAGACAATGAAAACATAGTGCAATGAAGCATCATCAAATTAAAAGTGCACATCAAAATGTAAAATTTTAAGATGGAGATGGAGTGCGTCCGAATGGGAGAATCAGCGTCTAATCTGGTAGAGCACTCGCTCTCAGCTCAACAGCATGCTTAAGCTCTGTTGGACTTGCTACACCTGAATGATAGTAGTTTGGATCAGAGAGACTCACCTGGCTCAAGGGAACTCGCCATAAGTGCAAGCTTGAGGACTTGATGACTCCATCCAGCCAGCCATATGAAAATGACCATCTTCTCACATAAGCGTACGAAGCATTCACCCAAGTATCCCTCCACATGTACCTCTCTAAATTCTTGATTTCAATATCCACATGCTTGTAACTATCAGATTACACACACGCGCGCGCGTGCACACACACACACATATATTTATATATTGATATGTTAAAAAAAATCTTAATCATTCACGAATCTTGATACACACTAGGACTGAGAGCTCTAAATATTTAATTATATATAATCCAATTTAAATGAAGTGTCTTGATAATATGAGCTAATTGACATCAAACATAGCTCGACCTGAGTCCAAGTGAGTCTAAATCATACACTTAAACAGTAAGAATCTTTGCGACATATTTTGGGAACTAAATGATCTATAAAGATGATAAATTTATAGTTTAATCAAGCGTCTCAACGAGACGTTCTAATGAGCCATAGCCACAACTGCATCTAGTCGTTTCTGTGACCATCAGGACACCATCACTGGACCATCGTTGCCCTGTTGTCATTGTTGGCAGACCATATCCGTCCGCTGCCATTGTCAAACTACAAGTGCTTGGCCATAACTGTCTCACCACCAAACTACCACAGCACAACCACCATCGACACCGAGCCATCGCCTACACCGTCATCGGGTCTCTTATGTCACAGTCAAACCACCATCGCGAACCACTGGTGTTGGGCTACTGCCTCAATAGGAAAACTATCACCTGCTCGATGTTGAGCCACCGCTAATGTGCTAGACCCCTGACGTTGAGCACAATTACCGTGCTAGATAGTTGTCATTGGAATGTTGCTGCCACCTTCAAAGCGTCATCTCTTGGCCATCACCACTGTGTCAAACCACTATGGTTGGGCTGTTGTAGGCACTGGACCACCAATTCTTGGCCGACGTTGTGACTCCACGACAATCAGGCCGCCATCACCATAACAATAACATCATCGACAGATCATCATCTCTCAGCCACCGCTATGCCGAGCCACTATCACCGAATCATTGTCGCTATCGTGGCATACAATTGCTACTGCCAAATCATCGCTTTCGAGCATCACTGCTGCCACGCCATATCAAATTCATCATTGTCGCACCACCGACTCTTGGAGGACACTGTCAGTATCACTGGATCACCATTGTTCCCCGCCGCCATCATGTGGCCATCACCATCAATAACAATGAATCTAGATCTCCATCATACAACTCCTACCATTGGTTTTCTATTATCGTAGTCGGGTCGCCATCACTTCTTAAATATTTTATCCAATTCATGTAATATTAGTTTCTGCTATTCAAGGGCAGACAAAGTCATGTAACATACATCCAAATAGTGAAACCATTTTAACTGGGTCAGACCCTGTGGTTTTTTCCATTTCGGGTTTTCTCCACGTAAAAACCTCTGATTTTCCTATATCAACCCTTCTTTTATATGTACATCTGTTGGGTTTTTGTACAGTGCTAGAAAACTAATATAACTCACCCAATGTGAATTCACCGACACACACCATATTGATATATTTTTCTTGTATGGCTTTTCTTAATACACCAAAACTCTATAAATAAGGAGTCAAAGGTAACATTTATGTACATGTATTATATCATGTGCTTTGAATGTGATCAATAGAACACTCCAATTTTCTTTCTTAAGATTTTCTCTCTTTAATTTTGTTCTCCTTATTGCTTCGACCTCTTTGATCTTTTTAGTAGGGTTTGGATGTCATCCACAAACAAATCTGAATCTAACACAATGGACATAAGCTCTACTTGACCATATAGGGAAGACACATTAAAAGATAATAAAAGATTGAAGGTACGTAAAAATTGCAAAACATTAACCGTTCAGCCATCAAACATTTCAACCAAAACTGAAAAACTCGATCACAAGAACGATCAGAATCAATTTATCATCTCATCTTCCATCCAGAAACCTCGTTCGAGATCACAATGATAACAATCAAACCAAATATATCTGTTAGTGTAAATAAAAGAATTGTTCAAACAATGGAAGCCGATGCAAGTTACATTTTAAACAATGCAATCGGTTAATTACATCTAGGGTTTCCTCGCAGTTCCTAGATCGCACCATGCGGCAATAACTATTTCTTAATCGGAAGAGAAGAAAACTTACAAGAACTCCAATTCGTCTTCCCTAAGATGCGCGAAGAACTTGATCGGCTTCTCGTGACCATGGACAGGCCATATGAACTCGATCTTGAAGGGGAGAGTGGCAGATATACGTTTGCCTTTGTACAAACCAACATACTGCTTGATCACCCCCTCCATCCCTTGCAATTCAACCCCCGGTGCCTTCGCAACGTGGCAGACCTTGACCGGCGCCTTGACGCGGATTCTTACCCCAATCTTCCCAGCGGCTACCATGGCCTCCGGAGATAAATCGGCGGTCAGCGCGGGCTTGTATGAGAGGGATCTCTTGATCCCCGGCGGCGGCGGCGGAGGTAAAAAAGATCGCGGCGGAGCCGTCGCCGGGAGATAAAGGGATCGCGGCCGCCGGAAGATCGAGGCGGCATGAGCTGAAGATGATGGGGAGCTCGACGCGATCGGCATTGTGATTGATTTCGCTCACCATCTGTGTTCAATCTACTTCTCCTCCTTCAGTTTGACTTGGGCGTTTGGGTCTCTTGGGGAAAAATTATTGCATACGTACGTACAACTCATTATCTCTGCATGCGGTGCATCTAGATCAGGCCATCTACGGTAATCAGGATGTATTTCGGTGGGCTCCACCTAATTTTTTTTTTAAATAAAATATATCTTGACCGTCTACGATTAGGATCGGATACCGCATGTAGAAATGCATGCGGTGTCTGTATGCAATAATTTCTCGTGTTTGGGGGCAGCTGCAGCTTATTCAGCTTCTGCTGATAAGCAGCTGATTCTCATAATCTGTTGATGAGCTACTGATCTGGATAAGCTATCTGACTGTTTGGTTTGTGCGTATGGAAAACAGCTTATTCTGGAAAAAATGAATATTCTGCCCCTGTTCTGAATAAGCTGTTTAGCTGTTTGGTTTGTGATTTTTGTAAACAACGTATTTATAAATTTTTTTTGTTAAATTAATAATCTTTATAGCAGAATTTATTATTTTCTGAAATGTCACAACATGAAAATGCAAAAGAGCTGAATAACATTTATATAACTCAAAAAGTTCTGATGACATCAAATAAGCATAAAAACATATACAAAAGTGAAGTATACATTAACACACTAATATGAATTATAATATAACAAAAAAAAAAAAAATTGTTAAAATTACAAGGAAAAATATGACAATATTGACTTTAAAATATAAAAACACATCATGACGAATGTTGTCCGGTTCTGATAGCTCAAAATCCCGAGCAAACCTGTTCGACTGAGATATTGTAAAAGCAGAAGAATTTGAACCACATGCGGTGGTCTTTCTTTATGGTACTATCGAACTCCTAACAGCTGTTTCCAATTGAGATATCGTAGAAACATTTGCACTGTCGGCCCACCTGAAGAATTTGCAGTCTTCCGGTCCTTGTCGCCACCGCGGACACCTGTAGAATTGCCGCCCGCAGCTATGTGTCTGCCGTGACGTGAGTAGCAATGAAGGTAATCCATACATCGACACATCACTTGCCCTGACTTCCCTGAATACCTCGAGCTCATTGTCCTGCAATTATTATAAAAGTAAAGATATCAGTCAAAAACTATAAGGGAACAAAAAAAGCTCATTGTCCTGCAATTAACACCTAAACAACAATGAACAAGATGGCTGCACACCAAGTAATTTATTATAAACAAAAACTACAATTACTAGAAACTGCCCATAAAATATGTTCTATTACAAATAAAAATATAGATAAAATAAAATAATAATGAAAAATAAAAAACAAAAAAACAAAACTGAAACCATGCATCTGTGTTGACCTTCCAAATCTAAAGTTATTAATGTGTACTTTCAAAATCCCCTCATTTTGCATTCATGCTACTTCACAGAACACTGAATAAAAGTTATTAATGTGAATATGATGCTGTTTTAACTAAACATTCATAGCAAACAGCCAAAAGACTGATTATAATCATCTTCCCAAACCAGATTTCTATATCTTATATGATCACATAGCTCACAAATTGCCATTAAAGTGTCACGTTCAACATAAATACAGACATAACGAAATAAAAACCACAGACATAACTAACAGGTAAAGAGGCATTTACATGCATACCACAAACATAACGAATGGTTTCTGCATATAGAAATCTGGTTTCTGCATACATAAAACCTTCCCAGGATACCAGACTTCCAGATAAATAAATAAGGCATATGAAACCCAAACATCTCCCTAGCTGCTTAATCACCCAACATGTGTAACATTTCTACTAACAGAATAAAGAGCACCCCATGTTTGCAAGCAATGTATCATGCCACAAATATATATCCAAGCCACTGAACTGAAAGGAAACATAAATGCTCAGGCCACATTTGTATGCCCAAGTCAATTTTCGAAATATACAGGCAGTGCCACATAGATGGTGAATCCACATTTGTATGCCCAAGCCACAAATACATACCCAAGCTGAGTTCTCACCACAAATATATATCCAGGCAGTGTCTTTACACACATATAGATGCATAAATGCAGAGGGGGAGAGAAAGATTGACATACATAGCACTCAATTCATATGTATTTACACATCTAACTTCTCATTTAATAAGGGAGAAGTTTATTAAAGTTAATGACATAGCAGTCAAATAATAACTCAAACAAATGACGTAGCAGACAAAATAGTGCATACATATGACACAAATAAATGACATAGCAACCATATAATAACATAATTGTTTTGCAAAGCTTTATAATACATTAATTAACATTTTCGCTAATCTCATCAGCTATTCCATCTCTCAAAGCTGCCATTTCAGATGCCTCATCACCATCTCTTGTGTTTGTCTCAGGTGAATTAATTGCAAGTTGTGGTATGGTGCGACCCACATGACACTCGAATGCTTCAAGGGAAATTTGTATTAAGTCTGCATCAACCACGACAAATTCTGCATCAGTTCTTGAAGAATGTTGTCTAATGAAGTTGTGCAATGTCATGGTAACCACTACAATCTGGACATATTTCGGAAACGGATAAGTGGGCATATCACACAATATTACCCATTTCTTCTTCCACACTCCGAACGATCGTTCAATTATGTCTCGCAGTGATGAATGTCTTTTATTGAATAATTTTTTTTTTCTCGCGTGCTACACCGCTAGACCTTTCAAAATATGAGATGTGATACTTTGTATCTGAATACCGCTTAAGAAACCCTCTTTGTAAGAGATATCTGACGTCGACCAAGTAATACTTACCTGTTGTGTGATGTTAGTTACAAATGGAAGTAGAACATAAAATTAATGTCCCAAATATACGTACCAATAGGAGGGTAAGGGAACCCATATTCTCGGTTCCTAGTAGCAAACTTGAAAACACAGTTATCGTGTGCGCTACCTTCCCATCCAGCTATCACGAAAGTAAAACATATATTGAAATCACACACGACCATGATATTTTGTGTTGAGGATTCACACCGTCCGATGTAAGCGACTTTCTCTGCAGGAGACAAGCGTGCATCGATGTGTGTTCCGTCAATAGCTCCAATACAGTCCAGTGGCACATAAAATACTCATAAACCATTCAAAATCAATATATGTTTTTAATTTATAATGAATATTATGTTGGGCACCTACCTTGAAAAAGGACATGTATCGAGAGTCATTTGCAATTTGTGTGGGAATTGTCTGAAACGTTGGATCACCGAGCTTTATTATCTTGTTGCCAGACTCACCAACGCTTTCAAACCCACGGAAAAATATCTACTAATGGTTTCCGAGGAATGTTGGAACCGCTCCATAGCTCCTATAATAGATTCATTTTGGGATAATATATACAGGGTAATTGCCAATACCTCTCTGACAGTTGTTCTTGATAACTCTGGTAATCGATGAAGGTCCCGAAGTTCATTAAGCAGGTTAAGAAATATCACATTGATCATACGAAATATGTTTGCAAACCTTGTCAGGTGTCCATGTAATAACTCTCCGACCCATTTATCTTCAATCTGACTTGATGTCATACAAAAGGTTCGGTCAACGTATGTATGATAGTAGTACTATAAGAACATAAGGGTGAGAGCGACTTTGCGGTTGTTGTTAAGTTGTTCTTCATCCATTCTACAAATATGTAATGAAGACATAAACATAAATATAAACATAATAAACATAAACATAAACATGATATTACGGTGTGAGAGTTAAACGAAGATATAAACATTAAATGTAACGGCACAAACAATGACATAAAGTTAAAAAAACACGTAGAAGCAAATAGTCCATCACAAAAGTATTACAATTACTGGTTCTAAAATAAAAACAACTATCAACCATAACCAGTCATTCAAAAAAGAGCGCAGATAGGAAAGATGAAATTCTGGATCCAATTTTGCGAAGAACTGCCTACGAGCGCAGATAGGTTCATCTTCCTTAACACTGGGATATGAATTCAGGATTTTAAGGCACTCCTGAATTGAGTAGTTGCATGTTGTTGGTGTTGGTGGTGGTGCAGTCTTCGGTTTGCAGTATTCAAGAATCGTCTCTATGGAACCTCTGACAAATGCGGCTCCAACTTTCTTCTTATCTGCTCTGGGACGCTTTGTCCCACCGGTTGATTGAAATTTTGTATGGATTTGGCTGGGACCTTCTCCAGAGTCAGCAATGTACTCAGATGCTATGTCATGGGTTAAACAAGCAAAGTTCTGGCCAGTTGGGGTGAAAGCACGAGTTCCAGTGGCGACAACACCTATGAACATGCCATCCAGTTTTTCCTCTAATACTGAGTCAATGCCGTTAAGTTTGAATTTTTTGGCTGCCGACACTACCTGGAATATAAAATATAAATCATTAGCAAAAATCTTTAGAAAGATGCAATCAATCCAAAAAATAAATATAGGTATGTATTTACCTCTAAATTCTGAGCCCGTCATTCTTTCGGTGCATCTATCGTCCGCTTAAGTGGATCCCAACCCAATCCTGTTGATCCTCTCTTGAGTTCTTTCCAAAATTTACAATCATTTTTTAATTGATTCAAATTTATTTTTAAGTTTCATCCGATTGTAATCCCTTCCGTCGAGTTCCTTGAATTTAACGGTTACATTATGCCAACCTTCATTATTGAAAAAAGTGGTCGGTCTATTACCCAACTCAACTTCCCTTAGACAAAGATCACAAAATGTCAACGTGGTCTCTTTATCCTACATCTCCGATGTTCCAGATTCTTTAAATTTACTCATTTTAACTGTGAGATAAACAAGCTAGCATGACATTAATTGTGCTCAATAAATATTATCATGACCTTACCGAAGTAATTTGCATTGAATAAATGATAGAGCTATAAATAGTAGAAAAATAAATATAAAGACAATTATATGGTATATATGTAAATTCCCAACAAATAAAATACTACTACAGAGCCAAAATCTCAAATAAAAACTCTTCTTTTGCTAAAATATGTAAAGTTTTGAGGAGAATCAAACATCTGAAGACTCAAATCACTGTATCTTCAATATTGAAATTATCTACAAGTGGCTAGTGCTCATACACGAGTCACCACATACAAAAATGGTTGAAATGTCACTTAAATGCAAGGTGGTGGCATGCATTTTGATATTTGATAGAATTAACCAGACATAACGAGATTGGGTTAGAAAAAAATACTATCATCAATACAAACAACAACACAAAAGAAGTCGATAAAAGACTCCAAGGAAATTAAACAAGTCAAGCAAGATAACACACACCAAAAACATCCATAAGAATATCTACACATAACAGCCTGCATCACATTCAAAGGTAAAGTAAGAAAATTCCCACAACCAGCTTCTTATTTGTATCTCATTTGTAAACAAGAGCAAAAAAACTCTCCAGCTTCCTATATTATAAAGCTTGACTTTGATCCATGCTGTTCTCCTTCCTCTTCGGTAAAGTCCAAATACCGAACCATTTTCCGAAAATTTCTTGAACCATCTCCTTTCTCATGCTTAAAAGTAGGTTTATGTCACAAGAGAAAAAAATGCAGGGATTAAACATTTCTAAAATTTTTCTGCATATAATTTAGTAAAAAATAAGTTAAAATCACATATCTTAATTTCCCCCATATTGAACTGCATATTGTAACGAAAACTACTGAATCTACAAGTGGATCTGCTAAAAATGGAGCTACTAAAATCTTCCAGGAGAAATAGAGGAGAAACAAAAGGGAGAAACAAAAGAGGAGAAGGACGAGAAGAGTGGAGGGAGGAGTGGATGGAGGAGCGGAGGAGAGGAGAAAAAAATCTTACCTGCTGAGCGATTGACCATGGAGAAGGAGAGGAGCGCTGAAAGAAGAGGAGCGCTGAGCGGATTACTGAGGGGCATCGTAGGAAACATAGGAAGGAAAACGAGGGTCGCGGGAATAGACCCGCGATTTGCGTGTAATATAAAACCTAAACCATATAGGCGGCGTTGTGAAAATATTGCCGCAACTTTAAGCTGCCCCAAACGGGGCCTAGTTTTGCTCCTTGGGGTTTGCTTGCAATTAGAATTTAATTTGAATAGACCACCACTAACCATCATCGATCATCATGAACCAAACGCCGTCAGTCGACGTTTTAATCTAAAAATCTAGTTAATATTTCCCGTCTGTAGGACGAGAAATTTCTATAATCATTAATCAATAGTGAATTTCCACAACTGGGCCAGACCCCGTGGTTTTTCCCTTACAAGTTTTCCACGTAAAAACTTCTGGAGTCATCACCACTAGTTTATCTTTTATCCATATATTTGTTGAACTTTCGTACAATACTAAGACAATAGTCCGTTACTCTACCACCACCAATTTTCTAACACGCATCAATATGATATGATTTAGTAAATCGTTTTCTTCCCACAACTCTTTCCATGAGCTTATATTGCTCTAAATCCCAGATTTATCAAATCACAGATTTAAGACAAAAAGACGGCAAAATGAGATTTAAGAACCCGTATCCATTCTTCGCCGTTTGTCAGTATTTAACGTAAATCCGGCTTAAAAGGGTGTGCTGGGCACGGATTAGGGCTGGCGAGCAGTTTGGAATGAATGGTTATTTTATATAGGGATTGAAGGAGAGAGTCTTGATTGGTTGAGATTGTGTTGGGTTTCGATGTTTGATTAGTTTATTAATTAGGAGAGATGGGAATTGGTCTCACACGCAATTACGCAAACACTTGCGAATGGGAATAACTAGAATTGTTGAAGTTTTCCTCACCTTAAATTAATGAGTAATCTATTCTTTATACGTATGGAGCATTGTGCTGAAATATTCTGATCAAATTTTTTATTTAAATTGTTTTTTTTTCTTTTATTTGTTTTGAAATTAGTTTAATATATGATATTTATATATTGTTGTCATTTCAATTCAATAAAGATTTTAAAGGCTATTCTAATCAACTCTTTGTGACTATATTCTGATAAGCACGTATGTTGTATCTGGAAATATTAGTTGTCTCATACCCCTATACTAAACTTATAAAAGGGGAATTTTTTATTGTGTCGGTGTCCGGACATCGGTGTCTAATTACAACAGACGAAAAAAGTGTATTGCATTCGTTTTAATTGAACACCGGATGACCTCCACAAGGAGAGAATTCATCTTTTATAAAAGTTCCTTTAAAAGAAATAAGGATAGAAAACTTGAAATATGATATTTTATTTGTGGCCCTATCAAATGACATGGTAGGAATATGAGTGGACTAAGGAGTATGCATGCATCTTGTCACATAAATGACTTCCAACTTTTGCTGACTACTCTCTTTGAATGTACTATATCTAATGACATGATAGGAATATCAGTGGACTAAGGAGCATGCATTCATCTTGTCACATAAATCACTTCCAACTTTTGCTGACTACTCTCTTTTGAATGTACTTCAAATATGCTTATTTCAATCACGTGCCTAAGATGCCCTCATTTTCTGCTAAACTTTATCACACAAAATTTATAAACGTGAATTTAACCTATTAAGGGTTCGTTTGTGGTAGCTTATAAATGCTGGCCGTCGTACCGTTTGGTTCGCGCGTTTCGTCAGTTTATCTGAAACTGCGTTTGAGTTTTCACACTAAACGCATGCCGCGGGTCGATCTCTGCGGCAGGCTCGTGGGCTGCGTTTCAAAATAAGCAGTTTATTCAGAAACGCAAAAACTGTCCCAAACGGACCCTAAGTTTTACTTTTATTTAAAGATTCCCACGTAAACACATATAAAAGAATGTAACACAAAAGGATATATTGAAGTTTTTTACATTTAAAGTTCAAAAAATTAAAAATAAATAAAATAAAATTAAAAGATAATGAGCATCGCTGAAATGAAGCGATTCATCGAGTTGACAAACATTACAAGTTCTCACCCATCTTCCTTTTAATTTAGGAAAAAATAAATATAAAATATATAATATAAGTGTGATCTCCTATTATTGTAGTTTGGACTATTAGAGATGTTTTGAAAGGTGCGGATGATTGGACGATGACGATCAAACTATACCTATCGGGTGATGATGAACGAATGGCGTTGGTTGAGCGAATATGATCAAATGATAATAGTCCTGTGATGACAGTCGAGCTAAGACAATTCTATGGTAATGGTTAAATAATGATGGAGGAGCAATGACTATTGGGCAACGACAATCAAGCATTCTTGTTCATGGGGATTGTTAGTATTAAACATCTGATAAAGCTTTTGAGTGTTTTAGACCTCTTAGATCTCTTCTTTTAAGTACCCATATCTGATGTAAATAACGATAATTCATTCATAATTTTTTTAAATAATATTTTAATAATTTTAGCAAATATTCTAAAACACTCCATCTAATGATTTGTTAATCATAAACCTTTTTTTTCCAATAAATAAGCATTTTAATGATATCAGAATTAAGTAATCCAAAACACATAAGATTTTTCTCATAGAGCAGCTTGTTTCATTTATAAACATAAATTTTGAAGAACATTTGATCCTTCTGTTGTTTAATTTGGGGTCATTTGGGCTCGGACTAAGTTCTTATCGTCGATAGGTCTGATCTGATAATCATAAATTTAGCTCTAAATGTTTTTTTTTAAAAATTAAAAATAGCATTTAGATTCATATATGATTAAATGAAAATTTAGATAATATATCAGAAAATAATGAACATGATTATGTATGTACTTAAGGTGTCATTAAAATTTATATTTCTTAAAAGTTAAAAATATGAGATAGATTAAATTATATTTCAAATAAATCAGCCAAAAATTAAATCCACTTTAATGGTTAAAATCTGTTTGTTTAATTCAAATTAATTTATTTGAAAGTCGATTTGTGATAGATTTCCTCAGGGGTGTCTGAGATCATTTTTTTTTAATTTATATTTTAATTTACAGTGAATTATATTTGATATGTCAAAATATATATGATTATTTTGGGAAAGATTGAAAATTTCTAAAAATTATTTAAGTATTTTAAAAATATATTTATTTGATATATTTAATTATTTTAAAGATATATCAAATAAATATATTTTTGATACATTCTCAAAAAATTTGTTTAGTCCAGCGTGAATCTCAATGCACATTGATATGGAGAGCTATAGATAATTAATTACTTATACTTTGATTCAAATGAAGTATTCTGATAAGATGAGCAAGCTGACACCAAACATATATTGCAAGAGTCAGAGTGAGCCCGGATCAAATACTAAAACATAGCAAAAGATTTTGAAATGTATATTTGGGGGACCCAATCATCTCAATATCTAACAAGTTTATGGTCAAATTGAGCATCATCACGAGACAAATCTAGTGAGTTTATGATTACTTAATTTTAACATCATTAAGAAATTTAAATACTCATAAAACATCATTCAATTAAAGGGATCACTTTACATTGTGCGATGGATTCATGTAGTATTTATGAAGAACGTCATTCAAAAAATCTATAAATAAATCACCACTCTCTTCATGAAAGGAACCCTAAACCTGGTTGAAAAAGCTAAAGGATTCAAGCTTTTGAGTGTTTTGAGCTCCACCATCGTTGTCTAGCCACCATTACTGTCAAATTGTTGTTGCCCAACCATCACCATTGCCACTGCTGGAGCATAACTATTTGGCCGACGTAGTCGCCAGACCACCACTGCCACTGCCGATGCCTGACCACCAATATCATTGTTGTCATACCATTATTGGTTCACCATTGCCCCGATCAACATTATCGCCACCATCATCTGGTCACCACCATTGTCAAACCATCATTACTTGACTACCTTCGTTGTCACAACCAGACCATTTTTGCTTGGTCACCGCCAACATCAGGCCTACATTGCCCGACCATCACCACTGTTGTGGGATACAAAAACCTCAAATTTTCGGACACACGACCTCTACTGGTCTTTCTTCACTAAAGTTGGGTCGTTGTCACTTCCCCAACATATTATGCCACTTTGTTGAGAAATTTAGGGCGAAGAAAAACATGAATCGACACAAAAATCTGAAGAATACAGAGATTTAACGAGGTTCGGCAAAGATGCCTACATACTCGAGAGCAGAGCGGTGAATTTCACTATTTCCGAGGAGTTACATACTCATAGGGTTACACATCTATTTATAGATAAAACTTCACAAATAAATTTACAACAGGCGGTCGTCTTCTCCCCAACCCACTAATCCAAGAGACACACCTTTTTACACCAAGAGACACTCATTTTCAGGAGACACACCTCTCTATTTCATAAAACTCCAAATTTTCTGGTATATGAGTCATGCCTAACAATTTTCCACATTGGCGAATATCCAGCCCCTTAGGACAAAATCTTCACCTTGCGAATATCCAACCCCTTAGGACAAAATCTTCATCTTGTGAATATCCAACCCCTTAGAAGAAAAATCTCCACATTGCGAATATCCATCCCCTCAGGAGAAATACATCATGTAGTTTCTTACACCGAAGTGGGCTGGGCAACCATGTCAACTAGCAATTACAAACATTCAATAAGTTCAAGTAACGCAAGAACTTGTTGAAAATACCTGGCTTGATCAACTTTTCTGCTGCATTTTCATTATATAATCTGACAGAGTAAACTCCATCTATAATTGTACTCCACAACAGTTTATAGATATTACCATCAGGTTTTATAGCTCGCAATGCCTTCAAAATTCCTTGTTGTGTCAACAAATCTTTCACCCTCGCTTGTTTGCCATAATCCGAAGTTCCATGTTTCATCGAACTTCATTATCTCGAATTTTCTTCCCAGCCATAGAACCTCGCTCTGATATAAATTATTGTGTGTTCTTCTAATTTGCATCGAACTGTGTTTTCTTCACCCTAAATTTCATAACACACTCTTATAACAGAATTTACTTGGATAACCCTCAATTGTGTAATATTGTTTCCGATTATTCTAGGGTTGATAGTATCTTATAACCCGTACATCAATATAGAAGAATCATTTCAACCAGGATAAACACTGTGGTTTTTATCTTTTCAGATTTTCCTCGTAAAAATTTAAGTTGTTATCTCTTTCATTTTTTTCCCTTCTATGTGCGTGTACGTCGGATCGTCGCACAACACCATGATATTAATATATCGGTCCACCACACATCTTACCAATACACAACAAAATTTTAAAAGTAAAAACAAAAATAAATAAATAAATAAAAAAGTAATCCTAACCCACTATCCTTCAACCTCCCACTTCCTTCTAGCAAAGAATTTGATTGAAATGCTACCTACCAACTAAGATTACCCAAAAAAAAATATAGAAGAATCATTTCAACCAGGATAAACAC